>JACJUY010014093.1:0-13361 GCA_014220935.1 Platorchestia sp. MABIK | reverse complement strand
ATTTAGTGACTACATAAATGATCAAATGTTCAAATATATCAAATAAAAAACTTGAATAGTGAAGAGACTATCGCAATCGCTTTAAAACGTGCTTGAAAAACACAAAGAATTCCAAAAAATGTCGTGTAGTTCCGAGTATGAGCAGAATAATTCGAATAAATTATATTTTAGCTGTTCATACCACTGACGCATGCAAGTCATGTATCTTTGTGTTAAAAACTCCCAATGTTTTGGACCAAAATATTTTAATTGCTAAGAGTAGCGATTATATTCAACGCAGATGATAGAGAATGGGCGACTTCGCGCATGTTAATGTGTCGTTGTCGCGCTGACGGATGATATGATGTAGCTCATACAGCACACGGAACTGAGCCAAGTTAGAACAAGTCCCGTGAGAAAAATGATGACCGAATGAGGGCTATAGATCGAAATAGATATGTCATAATGGTCATCTCAATACTTCGCACACCAAACACGTTCATATCTCACACGTACGAATATAAGACATCGTATTTGTACAAAAAATATGAAACAGTTCGGAGAGGAAGCAATGTGAACAATCAGATCAGCGAAGTACTAGTTCTTGCTTCGAAGGGTATTATAATGAAAGGAGAATACATGCAGCCACTAACATGATGCACCGTTGGCTCGGACGAGTAAAAATAATTATTATTTTTTCTAAATTGAGATCTCGCACGGCCGTAGAACGACGGTTGCATGAGCAAAGATGATTGGCATGTATATGGAGTTCAATTCTGACAGAAAGCATCTATTTTGGTGTGAGATGCAGTCTAGTGAGTGTAAAACTGACCAGGATTTCCATGTGTTCTATTAACACATTCATAAACACAAGTGCTGTAAGAATGTATGAATTGTGTTTATGAACTCAAGCTCTCACAATATCACAACATATCGTCAAATAGACTTAAAAGAAAAATGTTATTGCTCAACATTGCTTTATGTAGCTGCAAATTAAAAAAAAGTAAAAAACAGGAACATCGAAAGAGTTCACATTTAGGGTTAAAGCCTAAACAGTTTTTACATTTCAACCTCAACATCTAAAAACAAAGTATAAAATCCATTAAACAGGGATTGAAAAATAATGCATTTCAAATTATTTTTACGGCTAAAAATTTTTCCAAGCAGCAAAGTGTTCGTAGGAGACAGGTGACTGAGATTAAAAACGAGTCAATCAATTTGAAGCGCCAAAATGTGACGAGAGCAGCGAGGAAAATGGAGCAGATCCTGAAACAAAGCATTTACTTCAATTTAATAAACTTTATCTTACTCGTAAGTGACGAGGTCGGTGAGCTTCGAGGTGGCGAAGTTCCTGGGCACGACAGCCAAATCGTGTGAGAACACCGACAGCCCGGAAGGTACATACACTGGGATACTGCAAGCCGAGGACGATATTTACGATAGAAAAAGTCTTAAATTTAGAGAAACAGCTAAATTCTAAAAGAAAACATAGCCATGATGTTAGTCTAAAAATCGAAAAACGAACCAGGCTTGGTTAACATTATTGAATAAAAATGCAGCACCTGCTCCAATTGACAGCTGGGCCGAATTGGGGTTGAAAGCGGGAAAAGATTTGATCAAATCTTTCCTAGTCATCAGATTCTGAAAATTTCTTTTGTATTTGTTGTCATGTCCGGACAAATTTTAAAAAGAAAATGCCAGTAATAAAAAATGCTGAAACCTTGTTTACACTCTAATTCCATGATTCAATTTTCGAACTAGACTGCCAAGCGCAACATTTAATTCTAAGGACCATGGCCACAATCACGCAGCTGAAGGGACGTTCATTTCCAGATACTTTTTCGTCAGGAGTCTAATAGGTTGCTACTTTCCTTGTGTGTTTGTGAACCGACACAGGTTGAACAAACATGGATCAGCCCTGTTCCAACAATGACAGGCTAGCCTTTCATCTCCTGACGGTAACAGCACGGTGCCAGGTCTCCAGTCACCGACACTTCAGGAACAAATATAAAAATTTACTACTCGAATAGTTTTCACTGGTAAAGGTGAGATGTTGGAATGAATTGCAGAATTAAGAGCAATCAGCAGTTTTCACGTACCATGCTTGAAAATCTAACCGCATTTTCTATTACTTACATGGCACGATTCGAAAAACGCATTTCATAATTTCATTTCAGTTATTCAAAGCAAATTTATTACAATTTCCTTTACCTACTCATTTTCCAAGGGTCAAAGCTGATTCGAAAAATCGTAATTGAAAACTTTTATTATCGAAAAATATTTCTGCATGCAACCGATTTGTTCAAGTAGCCCCAAATATCTAAAATGTAAATGGAACAAACGCATGCATTTTCAAACAGTGACAAATATTAGTATATTATCTAATATGTATGAGAATATTGACCACTTTTCCCTAGAATTTTTGTTTTTGTTTTTTGTGTTCAGCGAACAAAATGCGACTAAATTCCATTGGGTACCGTTACATTGAACAATCATCCTCACAGCATTGCGGCAACCCGAAGAGAGCTCACCTTGCGAACCAGATGGTACTTTAGACAGCACTAAGAGTCGACTTCAGGGTTACACACATTTTGCATTTCTTCGGGTGAAAAAAATATTTGAAAGCGCCGATTTGCGGCTAATCAAATATGTGTACAAAATTTCCGACAGTGCGGAGAAAATTATTTTAAAAGTCAACACTCACTATTCACCTGCAGCCACATGATATGAAACACAGATGATGTGTACTACTCAGGTGTATAAATACTCGCTTTAAGCTGTTTTTCTCACCAACCATCAATATTACCGCTTTTAAGCATGTCAAGTTTTCCTCGAAGCCATCCCTATCCCCATTGCTATCCTATATTTAACCCTACCCTACTTCTAAATTTAACCCTATATTTAACCCTATCTATTGTTATCCTATATTTCATTTACTCAAGGGTACTACGACTTTTCGAACCCAGGCCTTCACAGCGAGGCTTTCAAAATAATACTGTGCAATTTTAGAAAACATAGTACATCATACATATAATCATTGAGTAATTATGCAACCAGTTAAGGTTTATGACTTTTAGACACCGACAGTTCTGACGGTATTAGGAATCTGAGATATCAAAGTGAATATATAAAATTTTCCAACTGAAGTATATTCCATTTTATCTTACCGACCTGGTGAGTTTTCTACAAATTTTAGTAAACAAGGAAGCAATTTGTAATCCCTGAATAATTATGCAACCTGTTATAGTATAGGACTTTTGAATACTGATGTTCCTCCAGGCACTAAATTTGTTTTCAAGAAATGTGAATGAGTGACGATTCAACACAAGCAAATTCTATTTCATTTCACCAACCTGGCAAGCGTGTTCATGGGCGATGACGGACCGAAGCTCTCCGCGTACAGCCTCACGCTGCTGGTGATTGATCCACTGAACCTGCGAGGAATAAAATCCAATTTTAATTGAGAAGAAATGGTTTGTAATGCCTAAGAAAATTGTTCGTGACGTGCACGCAAGAAATTTGACTGCGATCGCCACCCACTATGTTCAGCACTAAAATCAAAGGCGTTTATATTTCTAACTGCCAATTCTACGCGCAACAGATCGTTTCCGCAGACGTTGATGTCTTCACAAAAATTTTGCACACGTCTCTGTAAAACAGCTTGGCCAGAAGTAACGCTGCTCAACACGTTAACCACGATGGGTTAAAATGAAGTGAATTTTCAACTCAAAATTAAAGTCAATCGTATAACAAGCAATTTACAAAATGAAAAATGTTAACTGGATCGTGCTTTTATTTAGTTTTGATTGAACATTTATGAAAATTGAGTTTGCGACTTCTGGCCGGTCAGCAGCATTATGAAAATCCCCTCCGTGGCCCCCGGTGGCTCACGATCAGAGTGTAATTATGGGTTGGGAAGGAAACTCTACAAAATCTTCCCTTTCTTTCGAACAAAAGCTTCCCGTACTACCAAAAAACCTTTTTTTAATTCTAAGAATAAAACTCAAGAGTCATTACTGGATGAGCGTCAAAGTTTCCCATTTACATAGAAAGAAATTGCCTACCATTGATCTAGAAGAGTGGGGATATTTCTCTTCAAATATGGTCGATTGCACATCCAAAAATGACTAACTTCATAAGAAGAATATTAAGTTTCCTCTCACAAGGTTTACGACGTTAAATAGGAGCATTGAGTTTCGTTCGCGTAGTTTTCTCAGTTCCAACAGTTAAGAAAAAGACTTTACAAAATTTGAACAGCAGATCTTAAGGTATCGATATTTTTTCAGCCGAAATATTTACAAGCTGTGAACAAATTTCGTGAAAGAATTTTCAACTTGAACTAAAGTTCTTAAAAAATCCTACTCTCGCAAATATCAGTAATAGTTTAGAAATATTTAATCTGTAGTATACTACATTTCTGGTATTTTTCAATACATAAACAAAATTGTTACCTTCAATGATGAACAAGTTATTCATCATTGAGCCATTTCGTGCGGCCATGCAAAATAAGCAATTACTAAGATGCGGAAAGAACCAAAATCCCACTCAACATTGATTCACCGATGTAGGAAATACCAAAGTTCGTCTCCAAAGAAGCTACCCTCGACACACACACAGAATTATTAAAGCAGTCAGAGCAAGCGTCAGACGAAGATTAAATTACATGTTAGTTCAGGCCTCCCTAACCGCTACAAAAAAGAGCGTATCAAAGAGAGGAAGGTACCATTTAGAATGGAGATAAGGGAATGTGGAATCTATGCAGATGGGGCATAGAAACAGTAACTTAAGAAAGAAGTTCATGAAACAAGATTAAAGTTGAAGAAGAAAGTGTTAGGTGCTGAAAACAAGGACAGAAGTGAACCGAAAAAAAGATGGTCCTTAACATTACAAAAACGTTTAATTTCAACACAAAGAAGGCCTACCTAACTCTCAGCTCGGACCCTCACATTTTCCCCCTGGGAGTGCCAATTCCCATAGGAATTACTAAAATCTAAAGAGTTGCATCCCCCTGAGGGGCCATTGTAATTTAAACACTGTAACCAAGTGTACGACGAACTGGCGTGCATACGCACCCACTCTAAAGCACAAAATGAATCGGGGTAGTGCAGCAAAAAAAAACAGTCTTCTATCCGACCCAAAGACAGAGAACATTCTTTGGACGAGAGCGTCCCCGCTTAACTCCTGGCAACTGAATGGTAGATTTGCGGAGCCATTTCCAAATCAATAAGTTTGCGTTCAACTTCCTCCTATTTAGATAAGAGCTGAAAAAATTGTAACATCAAACAAAATACGATTCTAAAATGGAGCGATCAATTAACCTATTTCTTTAAGAAGAGAAATATAAATGTTCATTTACTTACCTTGGTGGATCTTTCACAAGAGGTCACTTATCTATCCAGGAAGGATTTCAACTTACTGCAATAATTCGAGTTCAGAAATGGCCAATCGAGTCACCAGGAGGTAAACACGCACCAGTAAACACAGATGTTATCCAGCATGGCGTCCAGGGAAATGGGGAAATCGGTTTCCAGGAGTCCTCCATTTTTATGAAACATGTATTTCTCGTTGGTCCACGTGCTGAACTTCTCAAGTATGTAGGCGGCCAGTCCTTGGGGTGAAGAATTCAAGGCTATTCCTGAAAACAACGAGGAGGAATTCGTAAGTAAATAAGTCTTTGAAGTGAGCCCCGTGATTGGAAACAAGAACCCTGAGCTGACTTTCGTCCACGATGGGAATTAACATGACTTCGATCTAAATAAAAGCTTCCTTGAAGGTACTCATGAAGTTTTCTTCCTGATAGAAAATCGAAAGTGTAGCACTACATTTAGCCCAATGTTTGGCTCTAGCTTACCTCCAAAACCGTGAAGGCCATATTGGTGACTCAAGACACATAAGCGAAAGACAACAGGTTTTTTCTTGCGTGAAGGTTTTTTTACAAACCTTTCATTTACTTTTAACCTCGTGATTCATTTCTCTACATACTTATTTAAGAGATGCATTTTATGTTCTCCCAACCTAGGCACTAATGGAGTGTTTTTTTGAAAAAATCCCGGGTTCAATTCCTCCTCCCCTACTACTGTAAGGCTATTTTTTTTTTAACCATGTGGCTCCTTTGGCGATGTAGAAAACACAGAAAACGACTGAGAAAAGACACAGAAACATTTTTCTTGAAAACGCGTGAATAAAAAAAATTGGAAGCACGAATTCTGGAAAAATAACTGCACGTTTACCAATATTTTCTTCAACTTAATATATTAAGATATTTCCTTCAACTTAAATTAAGCGTAATACTGGGATCTATAATCATTTTTCGAATACTATTGGAACATTTTCGCTGTGACATCGTTGTCATGAATTTTCGTTTTTATAAATTTTTGATCCTATCAAATTTTATTTTTCATACATGTTGCTTCAACTGATTTCTTGCAATTAGGTGTCAGGCAGAGCAGAAATTATTAGTTAGCGAGTTAGTTCAAGCCTAACAACAGCTAAAAGGGGTCCGCAGGAAAGAAGGAAAAAGGCACCGTTTAGTATAGAATCACAAAAGCGACGAATCTATGCATAAGGTGTATCCCCCACACCTTGCACAGGGAAACGGTAAACTGAATAAAGTTTATGAAACGAGATAAAATTCAGAGAGGCAAGTAATGAATGTTGAATAAATAGATAGCAGTAAACCGAGAACAGATGATCCTTATGAAACAAAAATTTTTTGGAAGCCAACCCTTGTTTGCTGAGAGGTGTAAGGTGTTGAGTGTGAACTATTTTACTTTAACAAATGGAGAGCCTACCTAACCTTAATCTCGGCACCACGTAAAGTGGAAGTATCACCTTCAGTTGTCCAGTTAAAAAAAATTAAATTCGCACTTCATTCACCAGACAAATCAAACGCAAAATATTATTATTGCTGCATTTCAGCGCCAACCTCCGTTTTCGTTAAGCTTAGGTGATTACCAATCTCTCGCTTCATAAAACATTATACCAACACTTCTACAAAAGTTAATAGCTCATAAAAATGAATAGCAATGAAACGCAATCCCAGAACTTTTAATGAACGCGACCATTTTACGAATAGACTCACCAACAGTGTCAGGTTTGGTGGCTTGAAGATGCATGTATCCCATTTCTCTAATTACAGTTCCATAAAACGTAGACAACGGATACCAATATTTCTCCAGTTGAGGATCCATGATTACTCCAGACGGAAGGATTGCTCCCAGCAAGTGCTTCATTTGCACGCCGGCTGACATCGCAAAGAACATGTTCGTATGAATGCCGAAAACACTGAAAAAAATAGTTATAATTGATCGGTAGGATTAAGCAATGTTAAGATAGGTCACCAAGAACGTAAAAAAATCAACAAAACAAGTTGAAATTTGTATCACGGAAATATGAAGCATGAACTGAAGAGTAGAAAGACTCTCTTTGAAGCAAGAAGCAACTTTTTTTCTATGCATTCATCTTTCACTCAATACCAACTACCTCATTAGACGGAGCACAGCGGAAAGAAAGATGTATAATCACACTAAGCGAAATGTATTTTTATTAATATTTAGATAATTTTTATATTTACCTGTCTGGAAAAACAGTGCCGATATCCACAGTGATAGCAGACCCCCAGTCCCCGCCCTGAGCGTAATACTTGTTGAAGCCGAGCCTCTTCATGAGTTTGTTCATGATCTGGGCCATGGTTAAGGTGTTCATGCCTGTTATACAGTAGTAAATAGGTTAAACAATGATGACAGGGACTACTTCGTCATTACTATAACTATTTAAGCCCGTTTATTTTTCAGATGGCGGTAACCGATTCGACAATTTGAAGTCAAGAGTTTAATTAACCGTTATGGATGACCAGGAACGTTGAGGAATAAAAAGTCAGCAAACATTAAAAAAAAAAACTATCATTTTATGGCTATTAAAATATGGGATTATTGTTAATTGGTATTCAATAATCCCGTCGACAACAAAGAAACTCTGCATCTTAAATAATTCACGTCAACGTTGACATTGAAAATGGCTGCTTCAATTAGCCCACGAATGCACCGCAGAGGAAAAAAATGGATCAATAGTTTAATGTATGATTATTTCACAGACTTTTAAGTTTATTTGACTAAATACTTGAAAACTAATTCTGGAACTAGAACTCGCTATGAACATGCAAAAGATTAAAAATACTTTGAGTACTTTCGCGGATAAATTCAAGAGCGCTGTCGAAGTTGAGAAGGTTTTATAGACATAGACACTTATCAGAAAGTTCAGAACTATCTTCGGACCGCTATACCATACGCTAAATGCATCAAAGATTAATGCGCACACACACACACTCTGCTCTACAGAAATTATCGCTGCACAGGTATATCACACATTGAAATTTTGAATACGATTCTCACAGTTAAACGTCTAATCAAACAAACATTTAGCTAATATGATAGTAAAAATGATCCAGAAAATTGTTCAACATTGAAAATTCAATTCACATAAATAATTAGGGTAGCGCTGCTTAAAAAACAAGTGCCAACAGAAGCTGCCATATTTTAAAGCCTGTAGTGAAGAATGTAAATATCCTGCTATGCAGCGGTGAAATAACTCGATATTCCATTATACAGTGAGATGGCTAACTTTTTGAAAATATAAATTCACCAATCAAATAAAGATTAGCTTCAGATACATCACAACAAGCATTATATGTTGATGATCGTACAACAAATTCCTGCAGGCTGAAAACACCAACCACACACAATCAGCCTGAGGGGTATGGAAAAAGCAGACACACTCAGCCCACATGACAGTGAACACACTAAATTGAAGCAGAATAAGAGCCTGGTCACGCCCACCTGACGACTTATTTACAGATATTTAAAAAATATGACAACCGAATCGGCGTTAGTTTCCAAGGATCAAATGTTATTTCAGGATGTACATCAATGTCTCTTCATATTACACAGCTTGAAGAAAAATGATTGGTGATCTAAGGCTTATCAAATTTTTAGTAGTTCGCTAAATTGTATCAAATGATCCAAAGTTTAATATTTCAAGTCTAATATTTTAAACGTTGACCTCACACCAACCAAAAAAAGTTTTAAATTTAACTAGCCGTTTTTCTCAAAAATATAGAAGAAATTCTTACGACGCTGGAAAATAACTTTACCGAGCTCTTAAGACACTAAGGACCAAAGAAAAACTAATAACTTCAGCAGTATTTGCACGATAACAAAGTCCTGCTTGCATTCCAACTAACACAAGTTAGCGCCTCACCAGGTTTGGCGGCGCCCTCTGAAAAGCCGTATCCAGGAAGCGACGGACAGATGACATCGAAGACAACCTCGCTGTCGGGCCGCGGGGTCGTCAAAAGCGGCAAAATGTCCATGAATTCGACAAAGGAACCTGGCCAGCCGTGCAGCAGAAGCAGCGGGCGGACAGTCTTGCCGCTCTTGGCTGGGGGAGAAGCGCGCATGAAGTGGATGTCCAGGCCCTCGATGGTGGTTCTGGGAGAAGAAGTAGAGCTCAGGATTTTGAAGGCTGACTTAAAACAGCTACAACTGAACTACTTCACATAGCAGCATTTCTTAGTTTATCATAATTAAAGCCTAATACGAGTACATGCTCAAAATGAAAATTGAAAGGATAAAAAAGCGAATTTCGCAGTGCGTTTAACCACCTTAATAATTGAATGTATTTTAATAAGTCTCAGTAAGAATCTCAAGAAGAGTAGAAACGGAATGAGTTAAACACGTCGAGTACCATAAACTTTCGCACTTAATCATCCGTCCCATAGCTGGTACACAGGGTAAAGGATTTCCCAGGCTTGTGCAAAAGTAATGTCCGATTTTAGAACGGACGTTTAAAATTAGATTTGGCAATGATTTACATTCTGATACAAATTTATCACATTTTTGTGACCAAACTAAACTATTTTCATTCAGATTAACTTTCTTTCGTTCATATTTTGCATATATAGTGATATCAATGTTCGTCTCATCTGAAGATCACTTAAGAAATATTCTGAAGGGGTTAACGCAAGTCCGGCAGCAAAATCTATTTAAAACACTTATGAGGATGATGTAGTGAATGAAGAAGTTGCCAGAGATTATTTTCTCGTTTTCGACGTGATTTCACTTCAGAAGATGATCCAAAGAATGGTCGTCCAAGAATACTTGATTCCGATCAGTTGTATGTTTTTGTATCCGAGAAGCTTACTGTTACCGCTAGGAAAATCGAAATTGCTTCTGATTTCCATTTGACAGAACCAAGACTACAGAACCATTATAGCAGACAAGTTAACAAGAGAAGAGAATGAAAAAATTGAGTTCGTATGACTCTAAATCTACACAATTTAACAAACGAGACATTGATAAACTCGTTGAAAGATGGAATGAGGTCATTGGAAGCAATGGAGAGTATGTAATACATAAATATTTCCATAGTCGTTGGCTTATTCATTTTTAACAAAGATCTTTAAATCGGACATTACTTTTGCACCAACCTGATATAACAAACACCAACATACAATTTACTTAAGGCAACTGAAGAATTCCGATATCCAACGAAAGTTACGGATTCTTTCATGCATTACCGCAACAGACAAACTATAACACGAAAATGATGCATAAAATCAATGGTGCAAAACCTACTTACGCAGAGTAAGCTGTCTAAATAAGGACTGATCATGCTCACATGTTTAAGATCAGGCGTATGTAATCAAGCGAAGTTTTTATGACTCAAACACGAGAACAGAAGGTTTCTCCATCGAAAGTTGAATTGATGGAGTTGGAACCAAATTCAAAATGTTGGTTTATTAAATTTTCTAACATTGTTAACTTATACATCCATTAGAAAAACTGAACAAAGAACAAAAACTTACTTGAAATGTTTATACGCATTGAGTTTTTTCTCCCTCTTCTTCCAGTCGTAAGTGTCCCTCCAGTACTTGAAGATGACGGCCATGGTTGTGGAGTCCACGCCGTAGGTGAAGTTGGCGCCCTCCAGGGAAGATGTCAAACGCGGTGACAAAGAGAGCCGAGCTTTCAAGTCGTCTACGTCCTGGAAAATCAGGTTATACGAATTGTTTAAAGATAAATTCACCGTACACGCATTAACCCAAGTAAAATTCAGAATTACGAAAGCGACCACCTTCACATTTCCATGATCGAGTACTCAGTATTAATTGTAACTAATAAGAAATCCTCATTCTCAATACTCAAAATTAATAGTCAATAATAAGAAATACCCATGGTGAAGAAAATATACTATGGTTCATAATACCACGTAAGAAGACTTGTGCGCAAGTAACTCTTTTATATCAAAGTTACATCATTTTAATTTGAATTAAAATTTCATTACAGCTTTTAATTTACAATTCTGTTGAACTTTTTCGCCCCGCCAGAATTTTAGCAGACATTCACAAGCCAATTTTCTTTGAAACATCACGGGAATGAAATTTTAGTGCTGCAAAGATTTATCGATTGTATTTCTGTTCAAAGCTACGACCTATTACGCTGGCCCTCATCTGGAACTCAGTTTTGGAGTAAAAATAAAAGACAGTTTGACGTAGAATAAAATTCTAAGCAATTATCTAATCTACAATATCAGCATGTTTCACAGACGAGCAGGAGCTTGGGGAAATATTTGTACTGATCATTATTACCTGTTTATCGTGTCGTCAAAAGGGACGATAGTGAACAACGATTCAACAAAGATTTAACAAGCATTCAATATCGAGTGGCAGGATTTTCTGAAAAAGTTTTAGTACAATCCTGTGTAGGCACAGAAATTGCTCATTTTCAGACACCAGGCATTATGCATTCAATAAGGGGGGCAAATAATAATTCAAAGATGTGCGATATCATGGGTTACAGTGCTGGTCATGGCGTTTATTGGCCAGAGAAGTTAAAGTTTGTCCTTGGGCAGGTTTGCAAGTCCGTACAGAAGGCCGTTCCAGAGGTCGTCTCGTCGTTGAAGCATATTTTATAGAGCTTCTTACGTTGGTATATGAACGTGGATGCTGATTCAGCTCCTGTTCAGTTTTACTCATTGATTCAATGTACAGAGGGTAAAAGTTTGATTTCATCATTGATCAAAGTTTGTCGTAAGTTTTTGTGATATTGTACATTCATTACCACCATGGCTCGTTGGATGACTACCTTTGAATTTTGTCGCAGACTTGATGGTATCCCGTTCTTCTGGTGGGAAATTGCACCCGGCGGAAAACTTAAGAAAGTAGGAAAAGTCCTAACACAAAATTTTAAATTTAATGCAATATGCAGCACGGAATTATCCTCTATGATAAATTTCCCATTTTAGAGTAAGTAGCAAATCATTCACTCAGAAATACTTTTACAAAAGATGTCAACTGTTTCATGATTTTACAAATTAGATTAGATAAGTCAAGTTGAGCCTCCCTAACCACAAAAAACTGTTTTAAAGAAAGGGAAGAGGCAGACTCCGTTTAGTATGGAGTATAGAGAAGGAAGAATCTATGCACAAGATGTATTCCCACCTAAATATCCTTTCATATAGAAACAGTAAGTTAGGTGCTGAAAGGACTGCAGTGAACTGAAAAAATATGGTCCGTAACAAAACCCACACCTATTCTCTTTCAAAAAAGAATTTCTACAAGACGAATTTTGACAAATTATGAATACGGGATCATACACCGCCCTCCTTGGAGCTCTACACGTAAGACACTTTACTTCATCATTTTTACACTCTCCAAGTCGTCGACGTGGTCAAGTCACATCGATCACACTAACTCCCTCTCACGATAAACCACAGGCAATAAAAATGTTGGTGGTCATTGAATAGCCAAGTGGCACGTGACTTATTTACATTTGAGCTCGTATCTTTCGCTCTTTTAACTTCGCCTCAACTTTACGATCTCGTATGTTAAGGACTTCCGTCTCTGTGCTGCGTCCAGTGCGTGAAGAGTACGCTTAAAAGTCCCCGGACAACAATTATTCGTAAATGCAATATTTCCAATTCGACTTCACGAAGGCATTGTTATTGCACTTCCCACACGTGTTCACTTTTCAGGAGCTCACCTTTGCGGGAATGTCAATTACGAAAGGCCTGATTTTGACATCGTCAGCTTTGCGCGGTCCGGCAGCCCAGAACGGGTCTGGATCGAGGTCAGGGAGAGGTGGGATGGTGTTCAACTTCACTGCTACGAATCCAACCGCCACAACCAAAAGCACCAAGGAAATTTTCCTAATGGCGCCCATGATGAGTCCTGTAAGAAACAATATATTGTCTTCGACTGTATTAACAAATTTTTTAAACTGTCCATGGCATAAACAGGAATAGTATTATTTCGTACTCTTATAATCATGTGGGAATTTTTAACGCTAGCATTGTAAAAGTTCAGCACAGCTGTTTGAACTCGGATC
>JACJUY010014090.1:0-18339 GCA_014220935.1 Platorchestia sp. MABIK | reverse complement strand
CACCACACAGGTACCACACCACACAGGTACCACACCACACAGGTACCACACCACACAGGTACCACACCACGCAGGTACCACACCACACAGGTACCACACCACACAGGTACCACGACAGATGGCTGAAATCAATTCGTGCGGAACCCCCTCCCCCCTTTACCCCTTTCGTCTGTAGGCCAAGTGAAGGGGTGAGGGGGTAAGTATATTGGAGGGCTGAAAAATGTAGATCTGGGGGGGGGGATTAAAATTATTGTGTGTTCCTTTATTGGATGTTTTATTTGTATTTTTTGTATGTAATTATTTTTGATGATATAAGTATATATTTAATCTTCAATGTATATTTCGGTGTTATATTTATATTTGAAATGTGTAATGTTAAATTTATTTATTTTTATGTTTTTGTATATATATATAGATATATATATTTGCTTCACTGTTATACATATATTTTGATGTTATACTTACATTTGATGTTGTGTTAACAGTGTGATATTGTGTGTGTATATTGTAGTGTTTTATTTATCTTCGATTGTAAATTTATTTTTCGGTGAATTTCTGTCCGTTATTTAATAACGGGATAAACAAGTTTTGTTTCATGGCCACGGGATCAGCGAATATTGCATTTAGTGACGGATTAACGAATATTGCATTTAGTGACGGATAAGCGAATATTGCTTTTAGTGACGGATTAACGAATATTGCATTTAGTGACGGATTAGCGAATATTGCTTTTAGTGACGGATTAACGAATATTGCATTTAGTGACGGATTAACGAATATTGCATTTAGTGACGGATTAGCGAATATTGCTTTTAGTGACGGATTAACGAATGTTGCATTTAGTGACGGATTAACGAATATTGCATTTAGTGACGGATTAGCGAATATTGCTTTTAGTGACGGATTAACGAATATTGCTTTTAGCGACGGATTAACGAATGTTGCATTTAGTGACGGATTAACGAATATTGCATTTAGTGACGGATTAGCGAATATTGCTTTTAGTTACGGATTAACGAATGTTGCATTTAGTGACGGATTAACGAATATTGCATTTAGTGACGGATTAGCGAATATTGCTTTTAGTGACGGATTAACGGATATTGCATTTAGTGACGGATTAACGAATATTGCATTTAGTGACGGATTAGCGAATATTGCATTTAGTGACGGATTAACGAATATTGCATTTAGTGACGGATTAACGAATATTGCATTTAGTGGCGGATTAGCGAATATTGCTTTTAGTGACGGATTAATGAATATTGCATTTAGTGACGGATTAACGAATATTGCATTTAGTGACGGATTAGCGAATATTACATTCATTTAGTGACGGATTAATGAGATTATCTTTGTCACGGACACTGTCTACTCACGACATACTTTTTTAATTGCCTTTATTTGTCATTTCTTTTATTGTCACTGATTGGCCAGTTCTTTTATGCCATTAATTAACATTTTTCATTCACTGATATTAGCCAGTTCTGTTGCTTTGCTAATTGGCCATTTGTCATATTCACTGATTGACCATTGCTTTATTTACAATGATTTGTTGTTCTTTTCTCTTGCACTGATTGGCAATTGTTTTTATTTATACTGATTTGCTGTTCTTTGCATTTTACTGAATCCCAAAATCATTTAATTTCCCCTGAAAGTTCTTATTACAAAATTTTTTATTCGTTACACATCATACATACTATTTCCATTTCATCATTTTTTTATCTCTGTTGAACTATTGCTTATTTCGAATATTTTGCTTTATTTTTTCTCATTTTCTTTTATGTTGAGCTCCTGACTGTTTTCTATTTTTCCGTAATTTTTTCTTACTTCTGCTGATGGCCCAATCACTTATTGACCAAATTAACAAATTTAACATAAACCTTTTTAGCCGCACTTTTAGTCGAAACTTCTTCCCCTCAATAATTTCTTTTCGACTAGTGACATAGGTATTACAAAACTCATGTGTGTATCATCTAAGTGTATTCACTTTAAGATATTTTTACAAACCAATAATGTACCATCTTTTTTGCACCATCTTTTTTGAAAACAAACTGTTTTCATTTCTTTTTTCCATTTTTTGTAAATTTTTTTCTTTTCGTAATTTTCCCTATAATTTTATTTCGCTTAATTATTTCCTTGGGGCGTTTGAGTTACTGCTCAACTTCGCGACGTTTTTTTCTGGCGTAGCAACTTTATTCTTTAATGGAATGTATGCAGAAAATGAAAAATTAAGAAAAAGATTTCAAACATTTTCATGCGAATCAAAGAACTGTTCACTAATTTTTTTAAACTTCCAGCTAAATGAAATTTTACAGATTTTGTTTTAATTTAAAATTTACATTTCGACGGGTTTTGTATTTCCTAATCTATTTAGCAATTATTCTCCCTTTTTGTATATTTAATAATTTTTTATTATCATTATTTTGTATTTTCCATTTTAGTAACCAATTATATCTATGTATTTATTACTACGTATTTATCATTATTTAGCAATTAATATTTGTTTCTATCTATCTTTTCTTGGGGATCCACTCCGTTTACATTAAACACACTTCTCTTTTTAAGTATTTTACTACTTCTATGCAGGTATACTGCAAAATTAATTGGCATTTATCAATTATTTTATATTTATTCTTTCATAACGAAAAAATTCTCCCTTAATTATTTTGTATCAAAAAAACTTGTTTCATGTATTTTAAACCTAAAATCATTTAATAATATAAAATTTATAAAAGCCACAACACTCGAAACCCCATATCCTTTTTTAGTTAGCGTCAGTGAATTAAAAACATAGTTTTCTGTTAAATAATAATATTATAATGAAATAAATAATAATGTTATAATATAAAAACTGTATTATAGTATTATATTTTTACAATAACAGAAATATTATTGGTAAACTCTTAAATTCCTGCTTGAGATTTGTTGATTTTTCATCCATTAGTTCACTCTTTCAAATTCCGGACGGAAAAAATCAAATTCTCGTAATTGATTACAATTATCACCAACTTGACATGTAAAATTATCCATTACATTTATCACATGCTTCTAATGAAAAATTATCAATTACAATTATCACCAACTTATGATGCAAAATCATCCATCACAATTATCACCAACTTGACGTAAAATTATCCATTTCATTTATCACATGCTTCTGATGAAAAATTATCTATTACAAGTATCACCAACTTATGGCGCAAAATTGTCCATTGCAATTATCACCTACTTCTAATTCAAGATGTTTATTCAGTTGGGGTTAGATAACTATCACGGCTCACATATTTGAACATACAAATAAGTTAAGTTCAGGCAAATGAAACTTTGCTTGTTTATTCAATTCATGTTCAATGTGCATAATTCACTTCTAATAAGAACGCATATTTGTTCAGACGAATGGAACTTTGCAAGTTCGTTCAATTCATGTTCAGTTTGCATGCTCGTAGCTCATATGAACATGAGAATGTAGGTGCAAATAAATTCGACAAATAAGAGAAGTACGACGCCAGATCTTGAATGTAAAGAATGTAAAGCAAATAAATTGGGCAAATATCTATTCGAGAAGTACAAGGCCAAAACTCGAATGCAAAGAATGTAGGGGTGCATATTCTACAAATATCCGTACGAGAAGTAAGAGGCCAAATCTCGAATGTAAAGCATGTAAAGCATATATATTCTGCAAATATCTATACGAGTAGTACGAGGCAAGGTCCCGTACAGAAGTGAATGTAGGTAGTGCATACCAACCTAGTTGCGGTAACCAGACACCGCCGGCACGACCACCCAGTCTGTGGAGTATGGCGAATTCCTTTGTTCTTGCTTGTAGACCGAATGTTTCTTTAATACTGCGCTGTTTCTTCAATAAAACCTTGTTAAAGAACTCTGTTCCTTAAATAATACGCTGTTTCTTTAAATAGAACCTTATTAAAGATCCCTGTTCTTCAAATACTACGCTGTTTCTTTAAATAAAACCTTATTAAAGATCACTGTTCCATTAATAATACGCTGTTTCTTAAACAGAACCATGTTAACCCTGTTTCTTTAATAAACACTGATAAAGAAACCTGTTTCGTTAATGAAACCTTGTACATGACAGGCGTTTTCGGTACAAATACGCTCGAAATGCACCTGCGATCTTGTAGTTGCTATAAAAAATGTTTTTATTTTAAATTTGGATTCGTTTTCGATATGGAGGTATTCCCGTGAGCTTTTTTATGGAGAACTTTGGGGTTGGGAAAGACAAAGCGAATGACATAAGCAAGTTAACTTGAAATTCGAGTTGATTTGAAATACAAATTGACTTGAATGTATGTTGTCTTGAAATGCGAGTGGATGTCAAGTGTAAGTTGATTTGAAGTGCAAGTTGACCGTGTGAACAAGTTCATTTGAAATGCCAGTTGGTCTGGAATTCAAATTAATATAAAATTAAACTTCACGTGATATACAAATTGATTCCCCATGTAAATTGGTTTTCAATATACCTTAATTTGAATTTCAAGTTGGTCTTCGAAGGCAAGATGATTTGAAATGCGTATCAGTTTCAAAGTAGGGATGAACCCAAGTTTATCTTGCAGAGTGAAGCCTGGTGCTCAATCCGACTGATGGATAAAATTTCGACAATTATTGAGAAAAATGCTTTCTTTAAAAATAAGTTTCGACCAAAATCTTCAATTTTCCAATTTTTTTGTCACTTAAACTGTCAGAGGATTTTTTTCATGAATGACGTTTCATTGCTTGAAGCAATGAACGATTATAGTTATTATTTAATACGGCACAGGTCATAGTGTATTATACCGAAGACTTTCAAAACAAGATTTGATATGCTTGCTTGATTTTTTTATACNGACCAAAATCTTCAATTTTCCAATTTTTTTGTCACTTAAACTGTCGGAGGATTTTTTTCATGAATGACGTTTCATTGCTTGAAGCAATGAACGATTATAATTATTATTTAATACGCCACAGGTCATAGTGTATTATACCGAAGACTTTAAAAACAAGATTTGATATGCTTGCTTGATTTTTTTATACATGTAAGAGTAATCTGTGAATGTATATGTATCGTATTAAAACTAAATAAAGTGCACCTTATTTATTAGATTTTAAGTAAACAAAAAATAAAACTGCTTACGTTGACCACATGATATTCACGGAATAAGTGCAAAATTTCCGGCAATAAAAATGATGATCACTTCCATGAATGTGATCATTTGCATCAATGTGAAATTCACTGAAATGTTGCAAAATTTACAGGATTAATTACGTGAAATTAACTAAACTAATGTGAGATTCGCCGAATTAATTCGCAGTATGCTGAAAAAATGAGAAATTCACAGATATAATCAGAAATGCATTGAATTGATATAAAATTCATGGTTTTGATAAGTTCACTGAATTTAAATGAAATTGAGTGAATTGAAGCGAAATTTACTGAATGAACGTGAAATTCACCGAATCAACATGAAAGTCATTGAATTAATTGTGAATTCACTGAATTAACATGAAATTTACCACACTAATGTGAAATTCACAAAATTAATATGATATTTACTACACTAATGTGAAATTCACTGAATTAACATGAAATTTACTACACTAATGAGAAATTTACAAAATTAACTTGATATTCACTATACTAATGTGAAATTCACAGAATTAATTGGGGACATACTTAATCAATGCACAATTCACAGACAGAATATAAAATTCAGTGAATCACTGTCACATTCACTGATTTAATGTGAAAATCACGTAATAACGGCGAAATTTACATAGAATTTATTCTTTACAGCATTACTTAAAATGACTTGCTTTCTCGTAGAATTGATGAAGCCTCTACAAACTTCCTCTGAATTAAATAAAATGTTTGCGTCTTTCCCGTGTATATTTTCGTTGCTTGTCCAAAAATATTAAGAAAGGTGCTTAGAAAATTCAGTTTGCCATGAAGATCTAGCGCTCGACTATAACTTTTAAGCGACTTTGTTACTTTAAGCTTCCATTTTAATTTTAAACCGATCTTTAACACGTTGACCGCGACGTGAGCCACTTGGGGTCAATGAGGGAGTTTTCATTGTGCAGCTAACCAACTATTAGTCAATTTTAAAAAAATATTCAGTCAAAAATAAATGAAAATATGATCCAGTAATTGTTTGGTATATTCAAAATCAATCCAATTGACTTTAAATTTGAGATGAATATTAAACTTCAGTTTCACCTGCTGCAGTCAAAGTGTAAAAAGTTAAAACTTTATTTTACACCATTCTACTTGACCATGAAACTTTACATTTTAGCTAATTTACGTTTAATTTACATCGCTTTCACGCAATTCAAACATAGTTAATAAACCTACTTTTAAATTTATGTTTGAGTTAATTTCCGCTCTATTTGCATTGCTTGTATGCTAGTTAAACATAGATGTAAGTGCCATCCTGCATTCTTGTATACGAACACCAAGAACAATTTCGAAGCGTAAGCATCTACGCTTGTGATCTCACCTCGTACACTACTTAGTGAACTGTAACTTAGATTTAAGTAATTTCGTCAACAGCGTATAGGTTTCATTTGATATGAATATGGAAATTCTTTTATTTAGCACTGCTGATGCATCTAATTTTTGCATTTTTCATGTACTTTCAGATTAGTCTTATAACTAGCCTGTGATATTATAGAGTGAACATTTGTCGTCAAATTATGGATAATTCAAGCTTTTTCATTGTATTCTGAACTTTGATTTCTTTCTTGCAATAAGTATATATTGTTTGTTTCAGATCGACCTTACCAAAAGAACTCAAAAATTTGAAACTATTCTCATAAATTTACCAGACATTATTGGCGTTTACTGTGTAGGTGCACTGCGTGTCGTTCTGCTATGATGCAGAGAGCTGGAATTGGGGCTCTCGATGGGACTGTGTGCTACATCGACGTGTCAATAAACATTGGAACGCCCTCGTTTGCCTTTCTATCGATTAGGATCAATTATTGAAAAATACTTGGTGAAGGATCATGAAATTCGGGCCTTCAATAGATAAAAAACTTTTTTTTTATACTTTAGATTTGAGGTAATTTACGTTCAAGTTACTTCGAATTTACGCAACTCTAACTGAGTTAATTTGTAACTTTGCGCTTCATTTCATGACCCTACAACTTGTAACAACTCTACTCGTGATTTATAACTTTCATAGGTAGTTGACATAGTACAATAATACTTGCTACTTACTTCTGTTGGTACTGACTTATTTTGGTACCAACTTTTGTTGGTACTTTCTTTTGTCGGTACTTACTTATTTTGGTACCTACTTTTATCATTACTCCTGTTGGTACTTAACTATATCATTACGTTTGTTGGTACTAGTTTTATTGGTACTACCGTTGATACTTAATTTTTTTAAATTACATCCTTTCGCTGGTACTTACTTCCATGTGCACCAATGTACCCCATCCGGACTTTCTAGCAAAGCTGAGTTGTTGGTACATAAATGACAAATGTTGTTTACTTTTTTGCACTACTCTAACTTTAATTACGTATAGTAGTGGTTCTAATGTAATTTTATTCACAGTTTATTCAACTCTACTCCAGTAATTTTAATTATGTTCAAATAGGTTTACCTTGATCTAAATTATTTCATTTTCATCGTACTCCTGCAATTCAAATTGCATTTACTTCTCCGGTATGACACTTATTTAAAAAAATAAAATAAATTTTCCTTCATTTAAATTGTGTTTTCATGCGGTAATATTGTAAAATTTTGTCAACATTTACGTTTACTCTAATACTATAATTTTCATTGGATTCCCATTCACTGCATTGCCATATTTTAATTAACTTCTAATGTCATTTTAAATTAACTTCTATTCTATTTCGGTATTTTACCATGATGTCAACTTGTACGGCACGAGGTTTATGGTATCAATCTTTTTTATGGTAGCAAGTTTATATTACCAGCCTTTATTTAGGACTGCAAATTTATGGTACCATTTTATATTTATGATTGCGAATTTATGGTATCCACTTTCATTAATGGTCGCAAATTTATGGTGTTCACCTTTATTTATGGTTGCAAGTGCATAGTATGTACTAATTTTTATGGTTTCAAGATTATATTTTAACATCTACGGAGTTTTTTATACAAATTTTCATTGTTCAAATTATTTTGTGCTAAGTTGCACATTTTCAACTTCATGGTAATAGGATGTCAACTCCTATGGTTTAAACTTTAATAGCTTCACCAACTCAACTAGTTTCAAGTTAATGTTGGCAACTTTACGGTTTCGAATTTTACTGTATTCCTTTTATGATTTTACGTTTATGGTCACAAATTTTAAGCCTTCGCTTTCATGGAGCCAACTTTTATGGTGTCAAGTTTATGGTGCCGAGTGGTTTTAAAGGCCTTCCTGAGTTGGCACTTTGATGCTAAGTCTCTATAATTTACTGGCGATTTTTTATTTTCAACTTCCTTCTATAAAAGTTACTGTAATATTTTATTTTGTTTACCATTTTTAACAATGAGATTCACCTTACTTTTTAAATTGAGTTTGTATTTGATGTTAGGAATAAAAAATAAATCCATGGATTTGAAAGAAACATTTTCTCCATAACCACAACATGAAACATTTCCCGATAACTATGACTGCATAAAACAGAACACAACAGTAATTAAAATTAATCACATTAATTAAATTGAACAGTATCTAATTACACTAATTGAAAATTTGTATTTAATGTAAATAACAGTTCAAGAATACGACTGTTCTTATTGCAATCTATTACATTAAAAATCAAAGACTGAGATCTCTTTTCCATATAAGGAAAGTAACACAAATAACAGCAGATATAATATCAAAAAATATTTGGTGCGACCAGAAACAAAATACGTAATTAGGCAAATTAAAAGGAGCACAAAAATTTCAATTTTTACTTGTAAGAAAGTTACATTTTTTTTATTTTTCATCCCAGCCAAAAATGACAGCTGTGGTTAAGGCCTTATTCTATTCTATGGCTTTTCACTTGCATGTGATTTTCCTTATTATGGCATTAAAGGAAAATACAGTAAAAAAAGCAACAATCTTCTCATGAATCACTCTGATGGATTCCAAAAAAAAATTTAAAAACTTTTTCTAGTATACAAAAAAAATCAATAACGAATGTATTCATTTCCCTGGAAAACCACGAAATCAGGGCAATAATTACATCAATTTTTTGATGAAGCGAGAAATAACGTAATAAATGCAACAATCTCTGTGGTAAATAACGATATGAAAAAGACAAAAATAGCCATTTCTGTCGTTAATAACGAATATTACAGAACCTCTCTCATTGGTAAATAACAGAATATCAGTAATAACAGTTGCGTTTCTATGGCAATTGCTATTTTGCAGACGAACAATCAAATAACCATAATAACAGCAACAATCTCTCTGATGAACAAAAATAATAGTAGCAGTAGTTGCAATTCTTCTCGTAAGTTATCAAATTGCAGTATTAGCAATAGAAGTATTACTGATGGTCAAAAACCAAAAAAAATAAGCAAAAATTTTTCTGGTGGACCATAAAAAACGGTAACAGCAGTAGCACCATGTCTGGGACTCAAAAATAAGAGTAAGAACATCAGTTTACATGCTGGTTAGAGTAATAAAAGGAAAAAACAGCGACAATGCCAAAGGGATTAATCCTTTCTGGAAAACAGCGACAGCAACACTATCCGAAACAACATAACAATAACACTTTAAACAACAACATTCTAAACAACAGCAACAACCACATCCTGAATGAAAGCAACAGAGGTCAAATAAAAGCAACGAGCAATAAAAACAATAACAGACACATTATTGCTACAACATCGTTGAAATCACTGCTGATAAAATGGCAAAAATATTCCTGAAAGCACATTTAGGTTTATTTTTCCATTACTACAATAGTGTTGTAATTACGATCGGATTTCCATTATTACAATGGTGTTGTAATTACTGTGTTTTTTTAGCTCGTAAGCTAATGAGAGAGAAAGAAATACCAGCTCAATGAGTTGAAGGATGACCCTTATACCCTCTTCCATCCGTTTACTCCGTTTTCTTTCATCACCAAAGGAGCTGCTCTGTTCTGGTGAAAAAACCGCGTTGGCGTGACTGGACTCGAACCAGGGTCTTTGTAGTCTAAAGTGTGACGCTCGACCCTCGCGACTCCAGAAAATAACAATCACAATCAATCTAATAGAAGCAACAATGACCATGATATCAAAATAACAAAAATAGCATCAGCAATAGCAAAGGCAAAAAACACTGAAAACAGTATTTTTAATAAATGAAAATAATAACAGCTGGAATCGCAGAATATTTATAAATCTGTGCCACATAGTTTCTCAAACGGCTTTCATAAAGTTTCAGTAATAGAGAGAATCAATACCCTACTCCACATGGAGGATAGAAAATAAAGGATTCAATACCCTATTTCAAATGGCGGATCACAAGTAAGGGGTTAACTGCTCTATTTCATGTGAGATTTAAATAAGTGGGATCAATTTCCTATTGGAGGAACGAAAATAGGGGATTCAATGCCCTATCTCACATGGGGCATCATTCAATACCCTATCTCATATGTGGGATTTAATAAGCTCTCTCACATGTGGGATTTAATAAGCTCTCGCACATGGGGGATTTAATACGCTATCTCACATGTGGGATTTAATAAGCTCTCTCACATGAGGGATTTAATACTCTATCCCACATGGGGGGAGGTTTAACACTCTATCCCACATGGGGGATTTAATACGCCATCTCACATGGGGATTTAATACTCTATCCCACATGGAGAGGGGTTTAACACTCTATCCCACATGGGAGATTTCCTACGCAATTCTACATGGGAGATTTATTACGCTATCTCGCATGGGGATCAGACATAGGGATTCAATACACTATTTCACATTGGGGATTCAATACCCTATCTCACATGGGGGATCAGGCATAGGGGGATCCAACACCCTATCAATAAGGTGTATGACGCCGTCCGATGCGACGATGTCCGACTTTATAACTCGAGCTTGCGATCCAACCCCGTATAGGTGCTCTGTAATGTAAAAAATATATGTATAGAAAATTCAATAACGAATGCAAACTTTTCTGTTTGTTCGCTAACCACATGAATGTAAATTTTATCTATTTACATCAAGCTTTTCATTACTAGAACTCTAAAAAAATTTCAGTTTATTTTCCGAAATGAAAATTAAAGCGTTGAGCATAAATACGGAAAATGTGGGTTTTTTCCAGGCATTAAATTAAAAAATCATCGTTTAAGAAATAGAAGTCAACAAAAACCTGAAATCATTTTATTGAAAAAATTCAGTGCGAAAATACTCTGTTTCAAAAAAAGTCACAGTACAAAAAAATGCACGGTATCTTATACGGTGCAATGAAGTAGGCAATAAAAGAAGAAAAAATTCAAACGAATATCTTCAAGCATTTTTCTTCCGAGTCCAATTTTCGTTCTATTTTAGATAGCAACAAGCATTCTCCTATGTCATGTCGTCTTTCAAGGGAGAACTTTCTGAGGACTTGATTTTGTGGCAAAGTGTAAATCGTGGACTCTCCGCCTGAACAAGAAATTTCTGAACAGAGGGGAAATTTTAAGGGAAAATGTGAAGTGTAAAGAAAATTCAAAAAATTTCAGAATGAGGGACAATTTTAGAATAATGAAAATTTGATGCCCAAAGTGAAGATTGAAGAAGTAGGGAAAGTTTGAAGAAGGAGGGGAAGTTTGAAGAAGTAGGGGAAGTTTGAAGAAGTAGGGGAAGTTTGAAGAAGTAGGGGAAGTTTGAAGAAGTAGGGGAAGTTTGAAGAAGTAGGGGAAGTTTGAAGAAGTAGGGGAAGTTTGAAGAAGGAGAAGAAGTTTGAAGAAGTAGGGGAAGTTGGAAAAGGAGGGGAAGATTGAAGAAGAAGGAGAAGTTTGAAAGACGAGGGAAATTTGTGAGAAAAGGATATGAGGAAAAGGGAATATGTAGAGAGAGAGGAAAAATTTGCGGAAAGTGGAGTCATTTTAGAAACAAAATTTTTTAAGAAAGTTTAAGAATTGGTGGTTACAATAATATTAAAGAAAATATAAATAAATTTGACAGAATTGGAAAATTTAAAGCAGAAAAGATTTTTGTAGAACGAATGGAAGCTTGAACTACCAGGGGAATTTGTGAGAAAAATGAAAAATTTTATCAAAAGAGCAGTAACAAAAAAGGTAAAATGAAATGAAATTTGAAAAATAGAAACTTAAAATGAAGCATGAAAAAAGTAAAATAAAACAATGTACTCACTGGATCTGCCGTCGGAGTACACTCGCACCTGAAGTTCCCTCGGCCGCGCGAGGGTACGCAGGTACTGGCCGTCCAAGAGGCCCTCACTGAAGTGGGTACCGGGAACTATGTGGTACAGCAGCAGGTCTGGGGGTACAGGAGTGGGTCTGAGGGTACAGGAATGGTACAGAGGGGGAATTAAGTACTCTACAGGTACCTTATTTATTTACTTACTTATTTACACCGATTCATTAATATATATCTTCTTTATTTACTTATATATATACAAATATGGACTACTGCCGATATATTAGTTTACAAAAGAGCTCGTAGATCCTCTCTTGAGGCCTGTTTTTACGATAAGTACATGTCTTCACAGACTCAGTGGAGTCAGCAAAAAATCTGTCTTATTTATGAATTTATTTATTCAGTTTTAATTCATATATATTGTGTAGGACTTATTGTGCACTTTTTGGACCGCTTAATATTTTTCATCTGTTTTTCCTTTGCTTTCACGTGTGGGGGAAACCAGTGTACTGAGGTAAATAAAGTTTTACTTAAAGTTTAGAGGCCTCCATGTTTTATATTGTTTTTGCACGCTTTGAACTTGTCCCCAACACGTTTTAATCATGTTTTCAGTACATTTGTATACGTTTTGTTCACCTTTCTATATTCCTCATGAGCATTTTGCACATGTTTAGAACATGATTCATGAACGTACTGAACTCGGTTTCAACGAGTTTTGAGAATGCTTTATGCCAGCTTTGAACACGGTTTTAACACGTTTTGAACGTACTTCACACCCCTTTTGTGTAAGTTTTACACTTTTTGAACTTGTCTTGAGCATGATGTTGTACATGAACACGAGTTAAAATATGACTAAAGTTTTAACTCGTGTTCATGTATAAATAACATCATTGCGTTTTGAGCCCGGTCGAAACTATTTTGAGCAAGCCTCATGCACTTAGTTTTCGCACACGCTATGACAACATCTCATAACGTATTTGAGCCTATTTTGTACGCGTTTTAAACACATTTTGTCTACGTTTAAAACCGTGTATATGCATAATTCGCGCCCATTTCGAACACGTTTAGGACACGTTTCAAACTATGTTTGTGCATAATTTGAGCCCGTTTCATGCACGTTTCGAACGCGTTCTGAACTCGTTTCAAACGCGTTAGCTCCCATTTTGCCACACCTTGCAGCAAGGTGATGTTGGCGACGAAGGCGGTGACGGTGGCGTTGTCGATGGCGGCGAAGGCTGCGGTGGTGGGCAGAAAGGCGGTGAGTGGGTCGCCCTGCCCCACCACCGCACGCAGACCCGAACCCACCACCGCGATGTTTGCGCCTGCGCAGCAGTGGGGCAGGTCAAGGTGGAGGTCTCTAATGGTAGCATCTACTTTTACTTTTTTACTCTTATTTTTTTACATATTACTCTTAACTTTTTATTTCACTGAAGGCTTCATTTCAGAATTTATTTATGCCTAATCGTTAACCCTATAATGCAGCTAAATTACTTAGAAACGCGGTTAAAAAAATCAAATTGCGGGAAAATTCTTAAAAATTTAGCAATTTTGTTTTTCCTAATATACGAAAACCTATTCGTGATGGTCTAAAAGCTGATACGGGCATTGGAACTGATGAAAAAAGCATTTACAACGTGGGTGGTATTTTTATTTTTAAATATTTTGTTTAATTAAATGTTTTTTTGATTTCTGAAAAATGTTTTCTTTGCCAGATTCAAAATCGTGGTAATTTCGGCAGAAATTACGAAAACAATCATTCTTGTCCATCAGAATGGTACATCAAAAAGGGAAATCGCTGCCAAGCAACTTGCATCATCATTGAAGAAATAATTCTACGAGACAAATCCAAAGTGGCGAAGACAGCCCCTGGCAGAAAAAGATTGTCGTCGCTTCGTCAAGATAGGGCTTTAGTGCGCTGCTCGTTACGGGAAAGGACTGCCAGCAGTTCAGAGCTTGCGCTACATAGAATGGGAGAGGGTTGACGTTCATGCCTCAACGCGAACTGTTCGACGTCGAGTCTTCGACATCGGACTGGCTTCAAGGAGAGGTGCAGAGAAACCTCTTTTGACAGCGAAGAACATTAAAGACCGGTTCAATTTTTTCAGGAAGTACCAGCATTGGATTGCTGAACAATGGGGCAAAGTCATTTTCTTCGATGAATCTCCGTTCCCCCTTTTTGATACCTTCGGCAAAAGCCTCGAGCGACGAAGAAAAGGCGAGAGATGTAACAAGGAGTGTGTCGTTCCAACGGTCAAGCATCCTGCCATTCTCCACGTCAGGGGTTGCTTTTCAGGGAAGGGAACTGGAGCACTGATGATTTTACCCAAAAACACAGCAATGAATTCGGCCTGATCCCTGAAAGTCTTAAAAGATCATCTCCTTCCAACGATAGCTGGTCAGTTTTCCGACAAAGAGGTGGTTTACCAACACAATGGCGCTCCCCGTCATAATGCAAGAGTGATTAAAAAGTTCCTTGATGACAATGGAGTGGAGATTTTAGGTCCTTGGGCTGGAAATTCGGGTGATCTGAATCCGATCAAAAATTCATGGTCGATCACCAACCAAAAATAGAGTGAACAAGAAGAAGCCGACACTTATTTAGCGCAACATAGAGCCTTCCTTAATTGAAGAAGAGTAGAGGTCCTTTGATCGTAATTTCATTGAAAAATTAGTGAACAGCGCGCCAAAACGCATCAAAACAGTTTTGAAGCGTGGTCAACATTGCAAAGAATGAGAATTATTACTTTTCAGTTGTGCAGGTTTTTAAAAATTGTTGTTGTTAATTTGTGTTTTTATTTATCTTTTATAATGTTTTCCGGAAGCAACCAATGAAAAACTAAGCAAGACCGCACCTTAATTTAACGTGAAAATAGAAAACTCACTTTTCCCAAAATTCTTGGCCAGGTCTGTAGTTGGTGGTGTATATTATATGGCATCTACTGTAGGTGGTGGGGCCTGGATGGTGACATCTAGGTGGTATCTAAATGGTAGCATTTACTATAAGTTGGGGCATTTAGATAGTGACATTTACGCAGTGACATCTAGGTGGGGGTATTTAAGGTAGTGGCACCTAGAGGTGGCATTTACTGTAGTTGGGGGTATTTAGGTGATGGCATTTACTGTAGGTGGTAGCATTTAGGTGATGGCATCAAAAGGGGGTGGTATTTAGGTTGTGGGACCTAGATGGTGGTATCTAGGTGGAGGTGGTTCTGGCAAGAGTGTATTTAGGTAAAGACGTCTCTAGGGAAGGGTCTGTCTAGGAACTGTTGAATGTAGGTGATGTCAGATCTAGGTGAAATGCATCTGAGATACGGTAATTTTAGGCAAGGGCTTCGAGATTATTATGTAGGTGCATTTAGGTGAAGAAATTAATGTGGCTAACTAGGAGAGATACATAACCACCTAGAGTGTCTAGGTAGACAGCATCGTTAAATGGAAGAGTGTATTATAGAGGTTATTTATAATGACGGAATTCTATCAAAAGAGTTATTTATAAGAGTATTAACGATGGTGTTACGAATAAGAACATGACATGTACTAATGGATTTATTATTTATGACAACACTGTTCTAATCGAGGTGTTATTTTTAATAACAGAGGGCCAATGGGGGTGTTACTGATAACAACAGTGTATTGATAAAGGTATTGTTATTTATAAAACAAGGTGCTTACAAAGGTGCTATTTATAATAAGAAAGTACTAATGAGGACGTCATTCACAATAACAGTGTACCAATGAAGTTGCTATTTTTAATAATACAGTGCCAATGAAGGTGTTATTTATAATAGCCAAGAACCAATGAAGTTAGTATTTAAAACAGAGTCTAGTTAATTACAACTCTGCGGTGTGCATTTGGTCGATTTTATGTGGTTAATTTATTATTCTCTGTTTGTAATTATTTATTCTCTGTCCGTAATTTTATTTTGACTGAAATGTTTTTTGTAATTCTTAATCATGCCAAGACGCATAATTATTCTCCTTTTCGTACGTATACGATCATGCTTATTTAAACTAGGATTGATAAAATTATTTTATTATAAGTAATTAGTAAAAATGCGATGCAATGTTGTGATGAAATTGAGAAATTCTAAACTGACTGAGGAGGTGGCACCTGGTGGCAGTGGACGTAATGGACAGGTGACACATGATGGACAGGTGGCACATGATGGACAGGTGGAACATGATGGACAGGTGACACATGATGGACAGGTGACACATGATGGACAGGTGACACATGATGGACAGGTGACACATGATGGACAGGTGACACATGATGGACAGGTGNGGACAGGTGGCACATGATGGACAGATGACACATGATGGACAGGTGGCACATGATGGACAGGTGGCACATGATGGACAGGTGGCAGATGATGGACAGGTGGCACATGATGGACAGGTGGCACGTGATGGACAGGTGGCACATGATGGACAGTTTTGAAACAATGGGCAGGTGGCACACCTGTGAGGACGTCACAGGAGGACAGGTAGTCAGCGATGGACAGGGGGCTTTCGGCGGACAGGGGCGCGTGGAGGACACTTTGGACGACATGTATGACCGCCGTGCTGCTCTGCACGTCGCCTTGTATCACACGTGCACCGTTGACCGTCACCACGTCCTGCACGTGTAGTGTACATATCACACGTGCTGTGTACGTGACGCACGTGCAGTGTACGTGACGCACGTGCAGTGTACGTGACGCACGTGTCGTGTACTTATCACGTGTACAGTGTTCGTGATGCACGTGCAGTGTACGTGTCACGCGTGCAGTGTACGTGACGCACGTGCAGTGTACGTGTCACGCGTGCAGTGTACGCGTGACACAACTTATGTGTAAGGTAGAGTAAATAATCATTTATATTAATATATTTCTCTACTTATTGTCAATCATGTATTTTGCATCACTGAAACACATATACGTGTGCGCATAAATATGTGCGTGTGTGTAATGCATGCATGTGCGGTAATATTCATGTATAAGCCTTTAGCATTTTTAAAATTTGTGTGCATTCTTTGATCCATAAAATTTTTCAAGCAATGTGAAAAATTATAAAGTACAAGAAACATCGGACCACAAAACTGAGCACATCAGGTGATGATCTCAGTAATAGAGTCCTGCTTGCGTACAACAACTGGTTTTTTTTTAATTTCATTAATATAAGTACTTTATTTTAAATTTCATATATAACATCAGGTTTGATTTTTGTTTCAATTTAAATTTTTTGGTTTTTAATTCCTCAATTTTTAATTCTCATTTTATTTAATTTCAGTATGAGTCCTGAAACAGGGTTTTCTTGTTTTCATGAAAAATAACATAAAAATAAAATAAGCAAAATTTTAACATGCTTCTCAGGTCAAAAAAATTCTGTCAAATAATTGGGTGAAACAAAACCTTCCGAGTAAAATGTTGGTGTAGGAGCCTGGTAGCTCGTTTGGCCTACGTTGATGCTGTTTTTGAAGCTTGGATGAAACTTTAATTTGTTTTACTTGCAAAAATGTAAAAGATTGCGGTCGATAAGCCTGTTAAAATCTTTCTATTTTTTCAAATAATTGAAATTTTTCAAATTTTTCTAATTTTAAAATCTCAATTTTTTAAATGGTAGAGATCTTTCAAATCATTCTTTCAATTTTTGTATATTTTGAATCTCTTCAAATACTCAAATTGCTAAATCCTCTCTAAACTTCTTATTATATATTTTTCTATTGTTTAAAGTGTCAAATATTTCTGAACTTAAAACATTATAAGTCTTTTTAACCTCTAACCTGTCATATTTATGAAATCTCTTGTATATAATTCTTTTTTATCAAATCGATCAATTCACACAAATCTGACAAATCACACAATTATTTCTCTCCTTTCAAATTTTTTTAATCCTTTCAAAACATTCTAAACCTTTAAATCCGGTCAAATCCTTTGAATAATTTAAATCCTCTCAAATCCTTAAATCCCTCAAGCCCTACCAAATCTCCCCACAACTCCGCCCTTACAAATCTCCCCACAACCCCGCCCTTACAAATCTCCCCACAACCCCGCCC
>JACJUY010014087.1:0-18344 GCA_014220935.1 Platorchestia sp. MABIK | reverse complement strand
GATGACATCCTTGAATCGCCATGACTGCCAAAAAAATTGAAAGGAACTTAATTCTCGTTCAAATGATTACACATTGTATTAAAAAATAATTTCACAGCCTAATTCTTCCAGTATTTGGACATAAATTAACGTCATTAGAAAGAGAAACTTTCAGCTTTACGAAGAGGTAATTTTTTTCAGAAAAAAAAACATTTATAGTTACAGTAAATTGTTATTTCCCCACATCAAAGTGGACAGAATAAACTCCAGTCTTTTCAAAGGAAGATAATACTGCTCACAATCCAGCTCAGCTCCAAAAAAACACTTTCTAGATATAAATGAACTGTGAAGTTCCTTTGATGTCATTGCAATGTTTCTATCCTGCCACAACAACTTGGAGTGTAAGAATATTTGTCTTTGAATAAAAATTGGAAGGTTACATCAAGTTTATGATAATCAAGAATTTACAAGCCAAATATATGACTTTGAATTAAACATTATTCATTAGGAAGAATTGAAATGTAATAAGTTTGATTCAGGACTTGCTCATTTAATTGAGAATAATTTTATTTCTGTGCTTACGTTTGTGAATAAAACACTCTAATTTTCAAGTATCAAGTGCACAAAAAGAACAATTATGAACTATGCTATATTTCAAACGAGCAACTGTATCCACTAAAGATAAAATCCAATAAAATATAATAGTTATTTAGTGATAAGTACATCTACCTATTAGAAAATATTGGCTAGTTGTGTAATGTTTATTCATAAAATTTAAAAGAATAAGTTCACAAGATGTTTGACATTAAAAAAATCGTTATTCGCAATAAAATATAAATTATTTTACTTGACAAACATATTTCAATCCAAGTCACTTGATCCACTTCATTGAGAAAATATGTAGCTAGGCTATTTCATTTTTCCCCGAGATCGTTTAATGCATATTTGAGACGTAAAAATAAAAGACGTTAAATGTTGACCTCATAGTCATAAATGCATAATTTTTAAATCCGTATCTTATTTTTTATTTTAATCCCTGTTATCACAAGTTCCTAAGCTTGTATTTCAATGTATGTGCGCACTAATAAAAGTGTTTTCAACAATGCATCATCACTGGTATTACACTTTTTTAATTTATATTTATACAATTTATGAAACCTCGATTAACGCATCAAGGCAAAAGCCATTTTTTATTGTGTTCTCTTAATAATTTGTTAATAAAATGGCTCAATTTATGAACCTTTCATCATAAAACAACTTGATAACTTTCAGATCAAACTGAGTGAGAAGAAAAAGTGATCTATTTTTACAGTCGTTCGCAAAAAATTTGAAACTTTTTCTATTTTGTGTCCTCCAATCCTAAAATTACATTCCGCTTTACAGGAATATTTCCCATAAACTGAGCCAAATTTCTGATTATGGGAGAAATTAATTTTTAAAGAATCTTTATACTCTACATACATATGTAACATTACTTGAAATTTTTGGAGAATTATTCCACATCATAATTTTTACTACCTTGAGGCAAATTTTACTACTTTTTACTACTTTTTTTACTACTTACCAATTTTTACTACTTTTTACTACTTTACTACCTAGTAGACACCCTGAACTATCTATAAACGAATTGCCGGTTTTGTAGCTTCAAAACTGTACAAGAAAAACTTTACCTGGATCCCAATTTTGACAGTTTAAAAAACAAAAATTTTGATGCAGATGCAAAAAAAACATCAATCATAAAATAATCGCTAAATCATTTCACACATGAAGTGGAAATTTCAGAAAAATCTATCCGGAAATGACAGACTTTTTTTTTACCGGGACCGTCTCCTTAAATCTATCAGCAATGTTCCTACAACACTGAATTCAACAACCAGCAATTTGTCACCCAATATTTCTCTGAAGCTCAGATGTAACTCTGTCTAAATCCAGTGCATTATCCTACTGGGTTTTTCCTGAGTAAATGACAAGTTTTACTTGCTTAACAATTCAACATTAGAGCCTTAACCAACTATAATTCTCCTTCCCAGTTCCATTTAGTTTTTCTGATGAATAAAAGAAGTATGCGAGTAAAAACAAATATTACATTTATTGCAAATGTTTTGGAATTAAAATTCCATCATCTGTCTACAATTTCAGGAGAAAAATTTTTGGTCTATACAAAAACATTTATATATATATATAAATGATAAAAATCTCTGAATGTCTAAAAACCCTAATTTGTTCATCTATAGCATACTTCTAATTCACACAAGCACACAAATACTTGATAACTCAGATNCCCAGGTGACATTCCTTGAAGACAGTGACCACACTTCAGGCAACGGCCCTGATTGTCAGCGTCAGCGTTTTTTCCGCCAACTGCTGCGTACAGGGCTCAAACCCGTGCATGAAGTACAGAACGCAAGCGCTCTGTACACTCGACCACTGCAAGGTCGAGGGTATATATATATTCTCAGCCTGGGGCATATATATATATATCTACCCAATAGACATTCAGAGAATTTTGTGGAATTTATCTAAAGGGTTTTTGTACTCAGAAAATTTTTCTCCTGTTTTAGTCCTGATGATGGAATTTCAATTCCAAAATTTTTGCAATAAATGTAATGTTTGTTTCTACTCAGGTGCTTTTTATTCAACAACTAAGATTTTTAATGAATTGTATTATTGGAAATACAGCATATCTGATGACACAGAAAGTTACATTGCAAGCAAATACTTTTTTAGTTGATATTTGTTTATTCAGAGAATTCAAGTTCAAAAATTTCTCTCATAATAAATCACTTGCTGATAACTGGTGGACACGATCTGTCAAAAATAACAGCAAATTAACATCTCAATAATATAAGTGAGTGTTGTACAGAAATTTTGATTAGGTAGAAATTTCAACAAATCATTTTACCTTTTGAATTATTGTGTTCAAGTGATTCACATGTGACAACAGTGATCACTTTACAATTCTCCCATCTTAATCTAACATGCCTACAACAAACTACTATATTCATCTTGATGATACCCTCAATTCAAATATGCACTATGTGGTGAAGTAATGGAATATTCTCAATAATGCATTGCTAACATATTAGATTAGATTATAGGTCAGTTTAAGCCTCCCTATTAGCTACAAAAAAAGAGTGTATCAAAGAGAAGAAGGAGGAAGGCACCATTTAGTATGGAGATAAAAGGGAATGTGGAATCTATGCTGAAGGGCATAGAAACAGAAACTTGAGAAAGATGTACTTGAACTAAGATAAAAATTGAAAAAGAAAGTATAGGCGCTGAAAACTGGGCAGCGGTGAACCGAAAAAAAGGTGGTCCTTAACATAATAAATTTAGAATTTATTTCAATAAAAAGAAGGCCTACCTAACTCTCAGTTCAAGCCCTCACATGTTTTCCCCTGGGAGTGCCAATTCCCATAGATACAACAGTTGTAACCCCCTTACAAGCTGCTACCATATTATGACCTGTAACAAACTAACAAAAAAATTTCAACTACACAAAAATGATTATGGATAACTCTATTCATATCATGAATATCAAGTGTATGTAAAATGCTAAATGCACTCATTAAATTATCCTGACAGACATTCTTAAAAGAATTGCTTTGAGAGCAACATTTCTGTAGCTTCATGCACAAGTACCCTTTGCAATGCACCCTTTAAAATGGTTTAAACAACAGTTATTACTGTAATAATTCAGCATCAGACAACTTTTCACATATGAACCGAACCCTAAAAAGATTATCTTAGGATTAAGAAAAAGCCAGAATATGTTCAATTCTGGCAATCCAAGTCAAGTTCAATTGACTTGTATTAAATTGAACTTGACTTTGATTAAATTGAACTTGACTTGGATTAATTTGAACTTGACTTAGATTAATTTGAATTTGACTTGAATTAATTTAAATTTGACTTGGATTAATTTGAACTTGACTTGGATTACATTGAACTTGACTGGGATTAATTTGAAGTGAAAAAGGTGTAGACTTCTGACAGATTTGTATGTAAGATACAGTCTTCTGATGAAAAATATTTCTTATCAATTGAGAGAAGTTAATATAAAATGTCAAACATCAATGCATGGAAAGGCGCTCTTTTAATGTAACACTCAGGAATTTTATATCTATGAGACCGCAAACTCAAATTGGAGCAAAACGTACAGACTAACTAAGGAAGGAACAAACAGAATATTAAACAGATAAAAGTGCATGTTCATTGATGAAAAAAAAAATTTGGAAGTCATGCATTTTTCCGAAGATTTTTCAACGTAACCAAAAAATAACTATGAATTTCATAGCAAGCCCACATCCAGCCATGTATCAACTTTTTGCCCATTCAATGAGACCTAAATCATTGCTCTACTATAATTGTTTGTGGAGGAGATAGCTTTTGAACTTTTTACCTTCAACTGTTCAGGAAGCGTTTTTTTACAATTTTTCATTTTTGTCCTTTGCAAGCTATTTTGCTCAAAAAAATTGACGCACTTGACGTTCTGAAAGCTTTCAAAACATTTAAATTTCTTTTCTTGTGTGTTTTTTGTTGCTCTTTGAAGGAATTGGTACCATACGTATCACAGATGGGTATGGAACTGGTATCACACATATATGTATATAACCGCTCCAGATGCACACGCTGTGGTGTTCTCCTAAATGCGCTATTCCCCTCCCGCCTTTGTTTTGTTCTCACACAGGGCAAAGAATGTTGTGTTGCTTTGCTAGATTGTAAACTAGGCAATTCTGTGTCAAATCGACCAACAAAACATAATCCAAATATTTCTGGTTCATGTCTAATGTGGCAACTGTCCGTAGCTTCCAGCTGCATCCAAATCCACCCCCTTCTCCCCTTGTTTCCTCTTTTGCTAGCTTGTAAAATAAGGACTTCTGTGTTGAATAGAGCAATAAAAATCACAAAAAAAAAATTTTCAGGGATGTGGCACATGCACTTGCTGTTTGGTGCTAGATGCGCCTGTGTACCAGACCTTCCCCTTCCCAACCTTATGATGCTCAGATTGTTCTTCAAATTAGACAGCTTGTGAAGTAAACATATCTCTAGCAAATGAAGCAATAAAAAATTCCGGATTTGGTCTGGACGTTCCCCTTCAAACACGCAAAGCCATTTAGAAATTTGGGTCACTATGCAGTTTGCGCCTTTAACAAAAATTAAAAATTCCCTTTCAAAGAATCACTAAAGGAGCACATTTAACACGTTTCATATGAATGACATTCTGCATGCTGATGCGTTATTTTTGAGTTTTTCAAGTTTTGAATTTTCATCTTCCATAGCAGTTGCATTGCATGCTTGAGCTTTTAAAGTACTTTTGGGGACCTTGTAATTTATTATTAGCCAACCTCGCGGAGCCTGAACCAACTTCTAGGATCTTTTAGTTATAACACAATAAAGGTTATCACCCAAAAATATTAGCAGGACTGGAGTAGTGCATCCTGAAATTGATATGCAGTTGACATCAGTTTCAATTTGGCAGCCACCTTAGAATATTAGCAAAACTGTAGGAGTGAATACCCTAGATTTAAGTATTCACTACTCCAGTCCCACTAATATTTTTGGGTGATAACCATTATTGTGTTATTAACTAAAAGATCCTAGAAGTAGGTTCAGGCTCCGCAGGATCGGCCAATAATAAATTACAAAATATCCAAACGACGAACATACTCTAACAGCTCAAGCACGCAACTGACTGGAACTGGTATGGAGCACAAAAATTCCAAAGTTGAATATCTTAAAAATAACACATCAGCAAGCAGAATGTCATTCTTGTAAAACGTTTATAATGTGTTCCTTTTGTGATTCTTTGGAACGGAATTCTTAATTTCCATGAAAGGCTTATACTGCATATTGATCAAAATTTGTTTCTCATGTCACCAGCGGCAATCCCTAAAGTACGGAACGATGGAACGCCCGGAACGGAACGTTCCGTGGGCAATCCCTAAAGTACGGAACGATGGAACGCCCGGAACGGAACGTTCCGTGAAACTGCTATTACTAGTCCTAAAATCCGGAACGCCCGGAACAGTTACGGAACTCTCACAAACCTAGCTTCGAATTGTGGTAAGTAATGATGAAACACGTAGAAGCAGTTTGACCCAGTAAACAATAATGAAACCCTACAATAATTGAGCTTTACAAACACCACACGAACATTTCTTTCCAGGAATCTAAAATAGTTCCTTACTGGCCCGAACGATCCGCTCCGTAGTGCCCGGAACGTTCCGTTTCGTAGTGCTCGGAACGTTCCGTTCCGTAGTGCCCGGAACGTTCCGTTCCGTAGTGCCCGGAACGTTCCGTTCAGTAGTGCCCGGAACGAACCGTTCCGTAGTGCCCGGAACGAACCGTTCTGGATCAGCTGAAACGATCCGTTTTGGAGTACCCGGAACAAACCATAACAGAAATCTTCGGACAAACGTTCCGGAGTTCTCGAAAAAAAAACGTTCCGGAGCACTTTCGAAAAACCGTTTTGGAGCACCCGAAACAAATCGTTTCGGAACAAACCGTTCCCGAGAACTCTGAAAAACACGTTCCAAAGCACTTTGAAAAACCATTCCGGAGCACTCGGAACGAACCGTTCCGGAGCGCAGGGAACGAACCGTTTCATAGCACTCGGAACTAATCATTCCAAAGCACTCGGAAAAAAACGGTTTTGGAACACTCGTAACGAACCGTTTCGGAGTACTCGGAATAAACAGTTCCTGAGCACTCGGCGATGAATCCCTTCCGGAACACTCGGAATGAATTTTTCCTGAGCACCGGGAACAACCAGTTCCGAGACAGTTGGAATGAATCATTCCCGAGCACTCGGAATGATACCTTTCCGGATTACTCTGAGCAAATAGTTCAGGAAAAGTTGGAACGAATAGTTCTGAAGCACTTTGAAAAAACCTTCCAGGGCACCCAGAGCAAACAGTTCCGGAATTCTTGGAACGAATCGTTCTAGAGCACTCGGAACAAACATTTCCGGAACAATTGGAATGAATTGTTTCGGAGTACATGAAACAAACAGTTTCAAAACACTTGAAACGAATCGCTTGGAGCATCCTGCACAAACAGTCGTGGAGTGCCCGGAACAAACCGTTCCAAAATAGACAGAACCAACCGTTCCGGTATAAACGCAACAAACTGTTCGGGAGTAGACGGAACAAACCGTTCCGGAACGCCTAAATAAACTGTTCCGGAATACATGGAACAAATTGTTATGCTTAAACGGAACAAACCGTTCTGGAATACTCGTATCGAACCATTCCGGAACTTAGAGAGCAAACTGTTCCGGAGCCCACAAAAACTCCTGTAATCAGGGACAAACTCCCCGGAGGATTCAGAACAACACTGTTTCGGACGCTCCGGAACTCACTGCACTCGAAACAAAATGCTGAACACAGAACAGTGAAGATTTCTTCATCTATGTCCGACACATTGAGCATCACCCTTGAATCGGGCAACCAAGAACAATTACGGATTAGATTATTAGTTAGTTTGAAGCCACCCCATCCACCACAGAAGCGACCCAAAGAGAGGAAAGAGGAAAACACCATTTAGTATGGGGTTCAGGAAACGGGGAATCTATGCAGAAATGGTACAGTAATAGTTATTTGAGGAAGAAGATTATGAAAAAAAAGTTTGAATAGAGTAGTAGATGCTGAAAAGCAAGACTACAGTAAAACGAAAAAAAGATGGTCTTAAACTTAAAAAATGTTTCAGCAAAAAGAAGACCTACCTAACTCTCAGCTCGGGCAATTACATTTTTTCTCTGGGAGAGCTAATTCTCATAGGTACAATAGTGGTATCCCTCTGAGGTGATCAATTATGGAACACACGGCGTATGGAACTCATAGAAAACGATATTGTCGTGGAATGGTGGTGCATTTGAACGGTGGGCCGGAGTGATGGAACGCAGCTGAGCATGGAAATAGTTTTCAGTGCTTGAAAGACGTGGGTGGAACGAGCGAAACCCGTGTTGCGGGAATCGCGGAATACTTCGTGAACAAATTTTTTTCAGAGCCCGCGAGACATGTTGCAATAAAGCACTCAGAACATACTGTTCCGCAACACCGAGCACAATCTGCTTCGGAGCGCTGAAAATACGAAGCGGAAGAACAACCTAATCGTGTCGCTTTGGAAAATACGACACATTTACTCCTGGCAGGAATGCATCAGTAACAACCGTTTTAAAGCGCCCGGAAACTCTAAAGACATGGAACAACGAATCTATATGCATTCATGCTCGATACGAACGAACTTGCGCACCAAAATTTGAGTAGTGAGATATACGTCGAATTTTGAATGATTTCGTGGAACGAAAGGAATACTTGTTCCTAATCGCTCGGAATATTTCCGGAATACTCTACTTTGCAGCAGTTGTGTGGTTTTGTATTCGATTACGAACTCTCTGACACGCTTCTAGTTCGCACCACAGTAAACATTTTTTTAACCAAAGACCGAACTAAGTGTATGACAGAGTTTGGCATGAGACAGGAACGGATAATGTAGGGAAAATTATATTGTTTGCCAATAATTTGTCTTCCCAAGAAGTGTAAGTCGTTACCAAAATGGCAGGAGCAAGGTGTGTTGAATGAACCTCCCGTGACTGTCGTTTAACTGACATCTACATACTATAGTGTCGACCTGGGCAATGGCCATTTGCTGAGTAAAGTCACGTGGTTGTTCGCCTGTTATGTTTGACAGGTGGTTGCAGGTAGTAACCTGTGCAGGTTCCCGTGACTTGTGTGTGCCAACGTACATCTGCCCGTAATTTATGCTCGTTGACAGGGAGCTAGCATTGAAGTAAACGGCTTCTTGTGACTTTAGATTGCTAGGATACTGTTCTATAGAGCTTAACTTTTTGTGACCTTTGCTTGCTTACGTGAAGCTGGGAAGCTGCTACTAACCTCTGCTTGCTGGCGTAAAATTTTCAGACAGTCCTGATAAATCGCAATCTAAAAATATGCTCTCGGTAAATGCCGTTGACGAAATATTGAAAATTGAATAGGAACTTCTCGAAGACTAAACCCATTCGAAACCATGTACTCAACCGAACAGCTCAGATTTATTACATGATTTAATTAGCGTCTTAGGAAGCAATAGCTAAGCATTGAATAAAAAATTAGGCGAACGAAATTTGATTTTTTTCAATAAGAAAAAACACATAAATGAAACTAAGACAGGCAACAGTATTCAGCAGCTATCAACAAGTCCAACATAGAGCTCTGAAGCCGAAAGTATTGAAGTAATTATTGACATCGAAAAAATTATTTAACATTTGAAAAGTAAACAAGGAACAGAAAGTACAGTAAAAAATTTTCGCGTCATTCGCAACAATTGAAGGATTGCTCTGGAAAGCATATAACCATTTAACATTTAACTTCTTAAGTAAATACAACAAAGCACAAATATGTCTATCTTATACTTCCTTTTAACAACAAGTCAAAAAGATATTAAGGATGTTCAGAACGATCAACAATGCAATAGAAGGACATCACTGAAGAAAAGGTCCCATATCTATGAACGAAAAATTTGCAGTAATCATTTATGTTTCGACAACGTGTGCGCCTGAGATACAGCAGACGAAATACTCTTTCACGCCTTGCCCAGCCTCAATTCTTTTTTCACTTTGGTACCAAAGCAGCTAATTGGCTAATCTTGTCAAAACGCTCACGTTAATACAGTCTTAAAAACTTAGCGACTTGAATCTTCTTAGAAAGTTTATGTTCTTTCCGAAGCTCTGCAATTGGCAGAGTAGATGATGTGTCCATGTGAAAAATTGTCTCAAATCCCAACTGCCTACCTCATAGTTCTAGATGCAAAATAAATCAAATTTGCCCATTTTACTTCTAACATCAATCCCTCACACTCGTAACACTAGTTCCCATGTACTTATGCTCATAATTCAATACGAGTACGCACTAACGAGAGGGTTTTCAACAATGCGTCACATGAATTATGCTTTCCTTAGTCACCTGTATTTTAAATGCATTACCAGAATCCGACTACCGTGACAAAGAGGAACTCATTTTTTCGTGCTTTTCTCAGAAATAATGTTTTCGACAATTATCAAGTGTATACGATAACCATGTATGAATAGCAATTAAGGATCTTAATCATTTGTCTCAACACTTAATTAACATGGGTATTACGATAACCATGTGTGAATAGCAATTAAGGTTCTCTGTGTTAGGTATTTAAACGCGATTTTTGCTCTTATTTCAATTTAAATGCGCACAAACGAATACATTTTTCAACTAAGCGTTACGAGGATTGTGTTTTTTCAGTAACTTATATTCAAATGCACTGTCAAAATCAGATTAGGCCAAGGAAAGTGTAGTGTCGTACTATCGACACTACTAGAGGTATTTTCAGCGGTAGCTTTAAACTACCAATGAAGGNGTGGCAGAGGCAAGGCACAATAAAGGACTTCGCCGGCCTGCTTCCGGCGGCGGTTTATGGCTCTTCCGGCTCCCAGGCAAGCGAACCCAAATGCAACCAAGACATCCGGCGGCGCTTGCCCTGCAAGTCTCACACCGATATATAACAGAAAGGAACTCATTTATGATGTGCTTTTCAGTCAATCATTTTTTGATTCAACATTTTACACGGGTATCACGATACCAATGTGTTATTAATCAATTAAGGATGTTTAGGTTAATTTTTTTTTTAAAACCATTGTATCGACATTTCATGTTTGTACTTTATTGGAAATAAATGTTTTTTTCTTTTTTTCTTTCTAGAAGAATATGAAAAGTGTGTGAAAAGAGAGCACTACTTTGATAACTTATATTTTTAACTTCATTTTAATTGAAATTAATGTCATACTCCATATCACTTCACTCCGTCCATATGAGCAAGGGCGCAATAATTCTCAATAACGAGCAGGCAAGCACTCAGTTTGTAGGATTATCCCGGTTTTCATGAAAATGATTTTCCTCGTACCTGGGGCGATTGTTTGGGCTCAGATTGCAGCATAGAATGACGATTTAAGAGCAAATAGAAGTGGGATTTTACATATTACTAATATCAGTTTCGGGATTAGAGATTTTTTAAAGAACCTGAGTTCTATGGAAAGTTATGAAAGAGTATGTGAATTGTTAATTTTTCCTCATAAATGCATTAAGAAAAAAACGAAAATGTGATTCCAAAATTGGACCTTCCTGCTACACACCCGTTGAATCCAATTTACAGGGTGTTGGTGGAACTCTTGGTACAAACTTCGGTTGCTAGAAGAAAATACAAAGTTGAACACTTTTTCATCAGTGAAAAACTATCGAAAAACGCTTAGGTTTTTAATTATTGGGCTTGGCAGTTTCTAATGCTGCGCTTCAAGAACTCACGGCGATCCTAGTTAACCACATGCACTAATGTTCAATAATAACACACGAGGGTAATGAAAAACGTTAAATAACATGAGTTATTCTAATAAATAATAGAAAGTAACGCATCAAAGTAGGTGTTCAAAATATCGACCATTAACATCGATACACGCACGACACCTTCGTCGAAGCTAGTTGCGTACGTTGCCAAACATTCCTGGGTTGTCAGCGATATCTCCAGCAGCGACTGCAATTCGAACGACAAAGTCTTCTTCCGACTCCACAGGTGTCGCATAAACCAGAGATTTCAAGTGCCCCCATAAGAAAAAATCTAACGGAGTCAAATCAGGTGATCTCGGTGGCCAGGACACAGCACCACCACGACCAAATCCATCGATTTGGATATTGTTGGTCAAGAAACCGTCGCACATTTAGAGCATAATGTGCCGGAGCTCCATAGTGTTGAAACCAAAGTCATCTATTAATACCTAATGGCGCATTTTCCGATAAACCAGGAAGGACTTCTTCAAGAAAGATTTTGTGCACATCTCCAGTAAGACGCTATGGCAGAATGTATGGACCAATGAGTTGATTGTGCACGATACCTGCCCAAACATTGACAGTGTAGCGATGTTGGTGATGACGTTCATGGATGGCATGTGGGTTGTTCTGCTGCCATGAGTGAAAGTTATGATAATCCAAAATTCCATCTCGGCTGAAGGTTGCTTCATCCGTAAACAACACACACTTTGCAAAATTGGCATCTTCTACCCCTCGATCTAAAAACCACTGCGCGAATCGCTCACGAAGACCATAATCAACGGGAAGGAGACCCTGGACTCTCTGGAAGTGATATGGATGATAATTATTCCGGTTCTATACATGCCACACTGTACTATGGTCACGAATACCCAAAGATGCTGCTGCGGCACGGGTGCTCGTACGCGGGTTTCTACGGATATGTTCCAACACTTCTTGCTCTCGATGATAATTTATTGGGCGACCAACGTCTACTCTGTTTATACTAAAACTGCCGATTTCCGTCTTGCATTACCATTAGCAGCACCTTAAGTGAAATGCATGTCTGCCATTTGTGCATTTGTTAGGCAATACAATACATCTTACCACTTCAGTGCCACGGTGCTAACTGACAAAAGTTACACACACGCTTTTCACCAGGGGTCGCTAACGTTGACTATGAATTTCTAGAAATTTCCAGAATCTGTGAATTAATGTTTTAAAGTGTAAATAAAACATGTTCGATTCTGCCAACACTTGTTCATTCTAATTCCCCATATTGCCCTTATTCCTGTCTGTTGCGAAATCGCTGTTGTGTTCTTGTAGCGTAGCATTAAAAACTTCTAAGCCTAATAATTAAATAACTAAGAGTTTTTCGATATTTTTTCACTGATGAAAAAGTGTTTAAATTTGTATTTTCTACTAGTAGCCGAAGTTTGTACCAAGAGTTCCACCAACACCCTGTATAGTTACATTTGATTTCTTGAATGACTATCATTATTTCAGGTATCTCTACCAAGTGCTTTCTATGGATTTTAGCGTTTTTTACAAAATTAAAAACACTTCAGAATCATTATCAGTTTTCATTAGTTGTTTCGTAGGTGTCTCTCGTTGAACAAACGAGGCTACAAAATTCGGTTAATATAGGTGCAATAAAAAAAGATTTGAATACCAAAATAGAATCTTAAACAGAAAGCAATGAGAAATATTCTCTTAACAAATCAGATTACGTTCAAAAACAACGCCATCCCATATTAAAGTCAGCATACATGTCAAGTATATTGCTCTCCTCTACAACTTCAATCTTGAATACCAAAGAGAATAGGCAGCACAAAAATAGTCAGATATTTTTTAAAACCAATGATCTAATTTAAAAGCCGTTTCGAGAGGTTATTGACCTAGCTTTGCAACTCAGCTTATACAAATTGTCGTTAATTATTGTAAAAATTTCGCTCAGATACTTCATCTCACCCAATTACTGCGCGTACGACAACTTCAAACTCAGTCTTCAATACCTCATTTAATTTCGCACACATCACATAAGAAACAGTTTTACTGCTGGGCAAGCCCTACCAGAACAGCATCAGTTGATGCGCATCGAAATCAGTGTAACCGATTGAGTTTACCAAGCAGATGGGGTTAGGTTGCTATGTTTAAACTTCGAACAATAACACAAGCCAAGCTTCTCACTCGCCCGTGTACAGCCGAAGACAAAACTTAGAAGTCAAAGAATCTTCGCAGCACGGTCTCCCTTGCCCTTCTACGTACCATGGTATACTTTCGCAACCACTTACTGCAGAGTCTGCTCAAAGTTTGTGACTTCTGACACTGAGTGTCTCTCTCAAATGACTCCGAATGAGCTCAGGGCACCAGCAAGGCCACAGAGCGCTACGCGGCCACAGAATGACTGACTCAGTCTCTCAGACAGTCTCTCGTCATCGGCGAGTGTGCGTGTGCGAAACGTGTTGTTCTGCGTCCTGCTTCATTTCAAATGCGCCCGTAGAGCATGCTCGGCTGAAATCGTGAGTGCAATGTTTTTTTTTACACGATTTTGTATTGTTCACTTTAAGGCATTGTAATTAATGTGCTAATTAGGTAACTATAAATTAATTCGTCAATAAGTTCGTTGCTTACTAAAGTTTGTCACTCATTCGCCCGTTGTAGTTAGTCCTGCTCCAAAAACACGTGAGGTTTTTTCATCAGTTAGGATCAACGCTGATCAAATAACTGTGTGAGAACCATCGGAACGTGGGAAATGAAGTTGTTGAACCAGAGCGAGTGTCCTTTTGATAATTGAATGATATAATGCAATTTTCTTATTATTAAATGAAGAGTTTTATTCAATGTTGATCTATTAACTTTGGCATCGATTTATTCAAGCTATGTCACAGGAATAGTTAGCCATATGTTGAAGGTAAAATTTTTGCCGTTGCCGAAGCCTGTTTAATTTTATTCGCGATGCCGATCTAAAATTCAAATTTTAACATGATCACAGAGTGTAAAGTCATGAAGGCTTGAATTTCTCTAAGATTCATCCAAAAACTGTAAGCAATTATTGCATTCATTTAATTTGATGCTCGTTACAAGTGCTGATAGACGATCATTTTTTGAACGGTGTAATCGAGCCTAAAGTGGAATGCAAATATTATTTTCAATATTTCTCCCGTTTTTAATAACAAGATGCTAAGACTCAAACGATATTTGAAACTTAACTTTCTTCAATTAAGTATTATTACCACGAACTTCTCTCGTCTCCGGTGAGCATGAGTATTTTCAAATGTTTCGAAAAGTCGGTAATTTGCTTCATTTGTGATTTGTTGAATTACCTTTCATTCTTAAGGAAGTATGTTAATTCATTGTACAAACTCAGAAACTTGATCCATTTGAACCCACGTTATGGGCAGGTTGCAATCATATTGAATGTCTAGTGTAAACTGTGTAAAACATGATTAACGATGCTCATGTAGTTTTAACTCACCTTAATCATACAGAACAGCTAGAGAGTATCATTTTATGTTTTAAAATTTTTGTTACACTAATTATCAACACTTCTTCTGCTTCGAAATAATGCAAAAATAATATTTAGGTTCGACAAAATTGTCACGGTGATTGGAAGCATCATTTAGTACAGAAAATTAAATTCATCGACTTGCTAAAGAGTTGGTGAGAAATTTCACTTTGACACTCATGAAAAGGAAGATTAGTATTTAAAGTATTTAAATATTCATTCCGAAAAGACTAAATAAGTTCTAAGGAAGAAATTATTCGATCTCAGATAGTATTAGTTTCAATGCTGAAATCAAAGGTAATGAAACAAATGCGTTCGTGTTTCGCTGTTTTGGTAGGATTTTTTACATAAAATGATTGCACTGAGTAATAGTGAAGATGCTTCAACATTAACTGTACTCATGAGAAAAGAAAAAATTGAAAGATTTCCAAGTTCAGCGATGCATTTGATTATTTAAAATTTAAAAATTAAACCAAGGATCTGAAGTTTTCGTGTTGACGATGTTAACTGTTTCAGAAAACGCATGTTGCTTCGACGCTAATCGGTCTACTCATCACTTTTGGAGTACTACATGAGAGTGCTCTGAATGAATCAGTTGTGTAGTTTATCAAAGTAATATTGGGTGTTCCGTCACTTCATAGCTTGCTTGAGTTGAGCATCACCGCTTTGCGTAACTGACTTAGTCATTCAACCCCGATTTGTTTATGTACGATTAAAATTGTTTCGATACGTAAATGCTGTCATAACAAATTTCTCAGTCGCTCTTTTCTTATCACTGTCAGAGTGATCGACGTTTTTAAAGCGACACTACAGAAGAATACGCGCAGTTTACGTGAAACTGCTTCGGCAGATTTTGAAAGAGATTAGGCTAATTTGACCGGCGACTGTACCCCTCACGTGCTGCGTCACTCCCTTCCTAGATGTTGAGTGGTCGCCGGAACTGTGCCTGAGCAATGTTTCGAACTTTTGATGCTGCGAGCATAGCCGGGCGTCAGTCCACTTCCAATGAATGTTTTTTATGAAACAAGTCTGACCTGCAAGTGTTGTAGATTTATTAAACGTCTAAGTAGGAATTAGAATTTAAGTTCAGCAAAACGAATTTTTTAGCCTTCGAAGGTCGCGTGACACTTGAAATCTTGTTTGTGTGATGAAAATTATCAAAAAAATCGTATATCAAGCTGGAGAAGTTCCTCCATTGCCCTTACATTGGAGTTTCTAGAGTAATATTGTATTACTTACTCAATCTAAGGTTTTTTGAAAGTCGAGAACTACTGAAAAACTAGGTTTCCGTTATCGAGGCTTGTGTACATGTGCGATAGATGATTTTAAGGCAGTCTGAATTGTTAATTTGTTTGTTCGGAAGTCATTGGCAGTTATCAAAAAATGAATTCTTTTCGAAATCGGACTTTAGCTTTTATGTGTTTCTCAAATGCTTTACTAAAGATAGGTAGGGCATAAACAGGTCTACATATTATGTATTTTGTGTATAAGTTACAGAGGCAGATTTTCATAATTTTTCATCGTGAAGAAAAGTGTTACTCGAGCAATTTTTTGAGAAAGGAAAACTTTTGAATAGAGAATCGTTAATTAAGTCTAATGAGATTGTGTCATTTTGGCGCTGCGTCTTTTAACACATGAGCCGGGACAATTTCAATTTTTGTAAATTATTTTTAAAGCCAGTGGGGATACAGGCATGAATATTGGAGGCTTTACTAAGCAGTAGAGGAATGAAGATATGCATGTCCTTCTGGTCGTTGAAGGCTTTAATTTAGGTGTGGTTCATTAAGCTCGACTATACAATGCGGTGCCGTGTGCGTAAGAGCAGATATCTCTCGCGCCTGTCTGAAGTGAAGTTTTATCGTCATGTATGAATAATAATTATTCATTCCCCTTAAACTCATTTCTCTAATGAAAATTGGAAAATAAAGTTTAATTTAGACTAATTCATGAAATGGAATTATTAAGTTGAGTAGACTTTATAATTTTGTACTGCGTCATTGCCTGTCTTCAAACCCACTGTTTGTCTCTTAAGAAAGTAACTACTAATTTGTAGGATACGGTATTGTGCCAATTAGTAGCTACAAGTATTATCAATACTTTTAGTTCAAAATAATGGTTTCTGACTTTGTCAGAGTACAGTACTAGGCAAAGCAACTGAAAACTTTAGACCAAGACCCTGACACTTGAATTTGATCCAAAATGGCATTGATATGCCTACGAAATATAATGAAGCGTTTTTTTAAATAACAGTATGAAAATGGTTTCAATGAAAATCCTTGGCAGAATATTTATTCCTCTCTATCTATCCCTTTGAAATTAAAAATTATTTCACACCATATTCTAAATTTATATTGCGTAATAACGTTATTATTGAGATCGATCGAGTGCGGCCCGCCCATACCCGCAACCCCGTTGATCACATAGTAAAGAATACGCTGCGTTTTCCGGCAGCTTGAGTAGATGTCGCGCTCTCATAAAATGTTCAAATCCTCCCTCTAAATTCTCACTGTTCCTGCTGTCCTGTGTGACTTTTTCTGTATTATGTTTAGTTTGTGGGCTACTGCATTATTACTGAAATAAACCCAGCTTATTCTGCATTAAAATAAATTTTATGGATTCGCAGTTTAACTGAATTTGTCATCACTCGCAACAATACCTCCGTCTAACCCCTAGCACATAGCAATACCCTTTTTTCCGTGGCGACATAATTTTCCATACCGTATGAATGTAACTCATATATGATGCCTCATGAGAAGCATTTAATTTGCTGTTAAACAGTATTGGGAAAATCAATTATGTTTATCACTGAGGTGTGTGAGAGCACTTCTGTTCTACAATTTTCTTGGCATAGTCAGAAAAATGAATTAAAGTTTTCCGCTGATTGATTGAATCATTCATATGTACCTATCGAGAGCATATTTGAACTCAAAAATAGAGAAAGTTCAAAAACCAGTCGAGATGAAGTATTATCGCATGCTTCTCTCTAATTTACATAGAAGTATAAAATTGTTCCAAGAAATTCAATGGTAAATATTAGAAATAGCTTGATGCAATGTCATTCTGATCGAAAAACTGCTGCATGTCACCGCACTGGTATAGAAACGTAACAGAGCGTCCTCACGCCTGCACTGTCTGTACAGGTGTGGCTGTGACGTGATGTGTACTGATGTTGTATGACCTGGTGGCCTGATGTGGCCGTCCTGCGGCCTGACGTGGCCGTCCTGCTGTCGTGTGGCCTGACGTGGCCGTCCTGCAGCCTGATGTGGCCGTCCTGCGGCCTGATGTGGCCTGACGTGGCCGTCCTGCGGCCTAATGTGGCCGTCATGCGGCCTGATGTGGCCGTCCTGCTGTCATGTGGCCTGACGTGGGAGTCCTGCGGCCTGATGTGGCCGCCCTGCTGTCGTGTGGCCGTCCTGCGGCCTGATGTGGCCGTCCCGCTGTCATGTGGCCTGACGTGGCCGTCCTACGGCCTGATGTGGCCGTCCCGCTGTCGTGTGGCCTGATGTGGCCGTCCCGCGGTTATGTGG
>JACJUY010014085.1:4874-15579 GCA_014220935.1 Platorchestia sp. MABIK | reverse complement strand
CCATCGCAGTGAACGTGTTGAATGCAGATGTGGGTGTGCTTGAATTCTACAGTTCCAGAAAGAAGAATAAGAATGTTTTGCTATGTGAAGAATAAAGAATGTTATGCTCTGTGAAGAATAAAGAATGTTTTGCTGTGTGAAGAATGAAGAATGATTTGCTTTGGTTGTGTATATCTGGTTTGATCCTTGAAAGCGAGGATTTCTTTGACGTGCAAAAAACTTTATAAATACTGTATTGCAAATGGTGAATTCTTGAGCAAGTAAAGACACACATGAAAAAAATTAAGTAACGTTTTCTTTTTAAATTTTGTAGCCCATAAATCAATGAACAAAAATAAATAACATATTCGTTTTAAATTTTGTAGCCCACAGAGCGAAGAACGAAGGTAAAAAACACATTATTTTTAAATTTTGTAGGTCCTGAAGTAATGATCGAAAATAAGTAACGCATTCATTTTTAATTCTGCAGCGCATGAAGTGATGAACTATTAATGAATAGTTTAGATTAATTCTGTACTAGATTGCTTTGCTTTGATTTGCTTTCAAAAGAGAAATGAAAACCAACTTTAAACCTGAAAACAAATAAGATGTGATACTTTGACATACTTCGATAAAACATCAATATGCTTGAATCAAAAATGAAATAGAGTCTATACTTAAATTAAATTGGAGTCTATACATTAAAATTTTTACCCCGTGTGTCATAAAACTAGCCAATTTAATGTAACATATCGTGAAACTTCAAATTTCGCTAATTTTAGTTATAGCTTGAATTTATTTATCTTGATGGAAACGCACACGAAGATTCTATGAGTCGTTCTAATTTACATAAAAGGAAATTCCTACACACTGCAAACTGACAAAATTAAGAGATTTTAATGCGTTTAAACTAAAACATACTTCAGGTTCATCGATTTGTTCACCGATTTGAACGTAGAATGCATGCGTTGTACAGGGGAAAGTATGCGTTAAATTGGGGAAGTATGATTTATGTAGAAAAATGCATGCATTATGTAGGGAAAAGAATGCGTTATGTAGGGAAAGTATGCGTTAAGTAGGAGAAAGTATGCGTTATGTAGGGAAAGTATGCGTTAAGTAGGAGAAAGCATGCGTTATGTAGGGAAATGTGCGTTATGTAGGGGAATGTATTCATTATGTAGGGGAATGTATGCGTTGTGTAGGGTAAAGTATGCGTTATGTAGGGGACTGTATGTATACATTGTGTAGGGAAAGTGTGCATTATGTAGAAGAATGTATGCATTACGTAAGGGAATGCATGCGTTATGTAAAGAAAGTGTGCGTTTTGTAGGAGAAAGTATGATGCAGAGCGCATCACAACAATGACGGTCAAATTCTAAGCTTTCTATTTATTCGCTGTAGCGAGATGAAAAAATTAGAAAGAATCTGAATTGAACAAGTGTAATCTTTCGAGTTTTTGTCTCGTGAACTGAAAAACTTTTTCCATTTTTCATTTGTAAATACGAGCATCGGAGCTAAACTTAACTCGGAATTAAATAGCACCTAAATTTAAAAAGTGACTCTTTTTAATTTAGTTCCCCTGAGTTGAATTATACTTTTCATTTCACAAGCACAAAACTGATCATCCATTTAATATTGACTTGGAGCTAAATGTGTCACAGTCCTGCTGGCAGGCTAAAGTAGTGTCTACCTTTCTTTACTCGGAGTTCTGCTTTTTCAATTTTGTACTTTTCACTTACTTTCCTACGAGGTCTTGGGAATATTAAGTGTCATCAGGTTTGAGTGGATTAAATTTCAAGGCAATAAAATTTAATGTAATTATATTCAAGAATGTATGCCAATTATTTTTAGTGAACCCTAATGCTAGTGAGATTTAATTTTTAGTATTTTTTGACAGACATAATTTTAATAGAACCCAATTTAGAGTGGGTTTAATATTTTAGTCCAATTTTCCCATCATATTCCACATTTACCAGACCCAACTACAAGTGGAATCAATTTTAGGCAAACACAACTACAAGTGGAATCCGTTTTAGGCAAACACAACAACAAGTGAAATCAATTTTAGGTAAAGACAACTACAAGTGGAATCAATTTTAGGTAAACACAATAATTTCACACACATTTCACACAATCACATTTAGGTAAACACAATCAGTGTTTTCATTTTGATCTTGTATTATGTACACATATCGAAACGGATCCTCATGACACTAAATTAAGAGTTAGGTGTTCATCTGTTTGTACTTTCTTTGGATGAAAGTAACGATTGAAACCATAATTCTACTGTCGTGTTACTGCTCTGGATTATGTTGCTACTTTGAATTTTGTTATTACTTTGGATTATGTTACTACTCTGGATTATGTTACTACTCTGGATTTTGTTATTACTTTGGATTATGTTACTACTCTGGATTATGTTACTACTCTGGATTTTGTTATTACTTTGGATTTTGTTATTACTCTGGATTATGTTACTACTCTGAATTTTGTTATTACTTTGGATTATGTTACTACTCTGGATTATGTTACTACTCTGGATTTTGTTATTACTTTGGATTATGTTACTACTCTGGATTATGTTACTACTCTGAATTTTGTTATTACTTTGGATTTTGTTATTACTCTGGATTGTGTTACTACTCTGAATTTTGTTATTACTTTGGATTATGTTACTACTCTGGATTATGTTACTACTCTGAATTTTATTATTACTTTGGATTATGTTACTCGTGTGAAATTTTCTGTTCAATGCGTTCGCTTGATTTGTCATTTTGCAATGACCCAAAATTGGAAAACTTAATTTTCAAAAATCCATATTTTCAGTACGAGAACAAGCAGAAATAAAGAACAAAATTTTCGCAGAGAAATCAATTTCTTTCTCAGCTCTTCCTTAGAATTTAGAATCAAACATATTGAGTAGGAGTAAAAAACAGGCGTTGTAGGAAAAATGAATTTTTTATTAAGCTGTCCTGAGAACGTTAAAATGTATTTGGTTTATACATATAAATAGGTAAAAAAAGCGATGACATTGAATTGAGGAGATGGAAGCAAGTATACTGCTATGAAAGAACATAGCTAACCCCTCGAATTACAAAATGGGCATAATTTTATATAAATTGGTAAAAAAGCGATGACAATAAATTAAGGAGATCAAAACATGAGTAGTGCTCTGAAAAAACACAATAAAGCTTATCAGTAATAAGATGAATCCTTAAAATATTGAAAATCGAATGATATCAAAGCAAGTAAAGCGACTACAGCAAGTTGAGGACAACTATCCCCTAGAGTATAAAAATGTGCATAATTTCATATGGACAGGTAAACAAAGCGATGACAGCATATTAAGGGGATCGATACATAAGTGCTGCTCAGAAAGAACACAATGGAAGTTATCAGCAGTCCCCAGAAGAGCAGGGCACTCCAGCACGGAGATAAGGGAGCGGTTATCAGCCATTGAAAGATTAGCCTCAACCTGCTCCCGTGCCAGCTGCGTTGTAGCGACCATCTGGCACGAGCTCTGCCCTTATCTTTTATCTCAATTTCTCCAATGAAGATATTCCAGCAGGTAGTTCATGTTTCGTTACAGCTTCGCCTCATAAATTTTTGCTCCGAAATTTCTTTGTTTCATAAATTTTGCTTCATGTTTCTTCGTTCGATTAATTTTTGCCAAGCTATTTTCTCGTTCGATAAATTTTGCAAAGTTATTTTCTCGTTCGATAAATTTTTTGAGTTATTTCTTCGTTTGATAAATTTTTGCTCTGTTAATTCTTCGTTTGAAATATTTAAACACGTCGACGGCATCGATCAATGAAGATTTCTAATTTCCATCTTATTTTAACGGTTTCTCAACTACATCAATTCACAAAAAAACATGGAAAAATGTAAAATTCACACTGAATTACGGTTTTAACAATACCTCATCTCATCACTGCTCGAAAAACGTGGAAAAAACGTACAATTCTGTAGTAAAAAAAGCATTTAATTTTTCCTTCTCCCTTGCCATGTATCACAGGCGGCAGGTGAACCAGAATCATCGATCACATTTGCACGGTCGATCACCGGCGTTTTAGCGCGTGACGAAGTCAACAAACCGGAGAAAATAAAGCTCTGGTATGACGGCCGTCCAAGAGCGGGCAACCCTGTGTTGGACCAGTACTGTCATAGTAATTCCGGTACTGGGCCAGCACTGCCCTGTACAGGTGCAGTACATGGTAATTCTGGTACTGGGCCAGCACTGCCCTGTACCGGGACAGCACATAGTAATTATGGTAGTGGACCAGCCCTGCCCTGTACCGGGACAGAACATAGAAATTCCGGTACTGGACCAGCATTGCCCTGTACCGGTACAGTACATAGTGATTCAACACCTTGGTTCCAATAGGCCCTGGTACCAAAATGCTGCAGTGCCCATGTGCAACGGTATCACGATGTCATGGTCGTAAAATAATAAGGTGTGTATCATATTTCTCCGGTACCAAAACGTCATAGTAACAAAATGAAGCGCTACCAAAACACCTCAGTCTCATAATAATTTGGTAGCATATTTTTTAGGTACTAAAATGTCAGTCCTAAAGTGAAACGCTACCAAAAGGCTTTGCTACTAAAATAATTCGGGATCAAATTTCTCCGTCACCAAAAGGTCTTGGTACCAAAATGCTACGGCACCAAAATGACTCACTGCGGCCGCAACGCCAAAATGGAATAATTCATTGCAGCTTCGATACCATAAAACAAAAATAGAGGCCTAACATTTGTGATATCATGATGCGACGGTCAGCAATAAAACCATTGAGTAATTTCCCGCATCCAACAATGGCTTCATTAAAGAACTGTATTTTAATTATCTTTGGGTATGTAATTTTGTAAAGATTGTTTGCCAAGCGAGCCCAGTTATTGATGTACGTATGATACATCAAATTCGTAAAAAATGCCACTTTTGCTTGAAATTGGCATCGTGGAAATGGTTTCAAAACATAAGGTCAATCTTTGACAGTCTCTTGGCAATAGCTAAATTTTTGACAGTAGCCAATCTCTCAATTTCTTTATAGTAGCTAATCTCTCAAATTTTCTACAATAGCCAATCTCTCGACAGCAGCCAATCTCTCGACAGTAGCCAATCTGTTGACAGTAGCCAATCTTTTGACAGCAGCCAATCTTTTGACAAAAGCCCCTCTTTTGACAGGAGCCAATCTTTTGACAGGAGCCAATCTTTTGACAGTAGCCAATCTTTTGACAGCAGCCGATCTTCTGACAGTAACCAATCTTTTGACAGCAGCCTGTCTTTTGACAGCAGCCAATCTCTCGACAGTAACCAATCTTTTGACAGTAGCCAGTACCTTACAGCCACCCATGTCGCCTGTCACCATCAGACAGCCAATCCTGAAGCCAATCACTGAAACACTGCAGCAGTATCTGGATTATGTGAGGTTTCTACATATGAAGATAAGCGATGTTTTCACGATAACTTATATCACAGCTAACACTACAATTTAAATTTCCTCTACTTTTGTCTATGATGGTTTCTGTTTTTTATTTTCTTACTGTTTTTTAAATTGATTTTTTTCACTCCCTGCGCCATCTTTCTTCTCCTAAAGTGTCCCCTCTCTCTGCCGCGACAGTTTTGTTTTGATTAAATAACTCGTCATCCCTTTGAATTATTATTTTTTTTTTATCAAATACATAGTTTGTCATCTCTTTAGTCTTCACTAAATACTTGGGCATCTTTTTAAATATTTTCTTAACTGCTTGAAAGTTTTGTGATCGATTTTTCAGTGACTAGTTCGTTATCTTTGAGACTAGTTCAATTTAAACAATCAAAACACAATTTAAACAACTTAAACAATATATTTCTGACAAGCGATACGTCAGCAAATTATTTCTTTAGGATTGCCTTAAAAATGTCTAAGCATATATGGCTCTACTGTCACACAGAGCTCGGCTATATCGGCTCATAATAGAAAAATTATTCTAACGAAAATCCTGAAAATAGCTCTGAAAATGTGATAAAAACTGGTACATGAACGAAGATACGTAAAAAATAGTGAGACTACTTTAATATACACAGAAAATGGATAAAAAGGCAGTGCTGCAGGGACAGCTTCGTAAAATAAAATATTGAACGTTGCTTAATCATTCATGCAGGTAGACTTGAGCGAGATAGTCTATACCAAAGTGCTTTAGACTGCACGCTGACGATACACACGCATTGTTCAATGTTACATTAATCCGTATTTCGGGTATTAATATGTAATACAGATATTAATACGTAATACGGGTATTAATACGTAATACGGGTATTAATACGTAATGCGGGTATTACTGTGGAATAGGAATACTAATAGGTAAAAAGAGTTTTACTACGTAATACAGGTATTAATACGTAACGCGGATTTTTAAACTGGAAATAAAAGTAATTTTTTAAAATTTTAGCAGTTGCTTTGTACAGCATGAACACATTTTTAAACCTTGAAAAATTTCAATTTTTGAAAGCAACACTCTTATGTAATAATACCTACCCGAGTGCTTTAGACTTGTGAATGAAGTTTTTTGTGTTGAAGAAGGCTTCATTGGAAAAAATATGTGTTCCATATTCTAGGGTACTTGTAAAGCTAGAAACTTCACCGGAAAAAACACTCAAAAGTTTTGTAATTTAAAATAAGTTTATTAAAAGGTTTTATTCTTCTTCTAAGAGTATCCAACACTACAACAAGACAATACGAAAATCATAACTTTTCTATCAACGTTAATTACGAAGAAAAATTCACATGAAATATTATAGTTACACTGTAACACCTGGGCGTAGCCTCCATAGCTCAGTGGTTAGAGCACTGGTCTTGTAAACCAGGGGTCGGGAGTTCAATTCTCCCTGGTGGCAGAAGTTCTTTTGCGTTCATTACTTCGGAGAAGGAAGCATCTGATTTAATAAGCCAAACCCTAAGAGAAAGAAAGGTTTTTATGAATATTGTGAGGGCAAACCGTAGGTCTCAACTGAAAGAAACCATAAGTATCAAGTTAAAGAAACCGTAAGTATCAACGTTGAGAAACCATAGGTATCAACACAAAGAAACTGTAGGTATCAACGTAGAGAACCCATATGTATCAACACAATGAAACCATAAGAATCAACACAAAAAAAAACATTAGAATCAACACAAGGAAACCATAGGTATCAACACAAAGAAACCATAAGAATCAACACAATGAAACCATATATATCAACACAAAGTAACCATATGTATCAACACAAAGAAACCACATGTATCAACACAAAGAAATCATATGTATCAACACAAAGAAATCATATGTATCAACACAAGGAAACCATATGTATCAACACAAAGAAATCACATGTATCAACACAAAGAAACCATATGTATCAATACAAAGAAACCATATGGATCAACACAAAGAAACCACATGTTTCAACACAAAGAAACCACATGTATCAACACAAAGAAACCATATGTATCAAGACAAAGAAACCACATGTATCAACACAAAGAAACCATATGTATCAACACAAAGAAACCATATGTATCAACACAAAGAAACCAAATATATCAACACAAAGAAACCATATGTATCAACACAAAGAAACCACATGTACCAACACAACAAAACCATATGTATCAACACAAAGAAACCATATGTATCAACACAAAGAAACCATATGTATCAACACAAAGAAACCATTTATATCAACACAAAGAAACCATATGTATCAACACAAAGAAACCATATGTATCAACACAAAGAAACCATATGTATCAACACAAAGAAACCATAGGTATCAACACAAAGAAACCATTTGTATCAACACAAAGAAACCATATGTATCAACACAAAGAAACCATATGTATCAACACAAAGAAACCATATGTATCAACACAAAGAAACCGCATGTATCAACACAAAGAAACCATATGTATCAACACAAAGAAACCATTTGTATCAACACAAAGAAACCATATGTATCAACACAAAGAAACCATATGTATCAACACAAAGAAACCACATGTATCAACACAAAGAAACCACATGTATCAACACAAAGAAACCATTTGTATCAACACAAAGAAACCACATGCATCAACACAAAGAAACCATATGTATCAACACAAAGAAACCATATATATCAACACAAAGAAACCATATGTATCAACACAAAGAAACCATATGTATCAACACAAAGAAACCATATGTATCAACACAAAGAAACCATAGGTATCAACACAAAGAAACCATATGTATCAACACAAAGAAACCATACGAATCAACACAAACCATATGTATCAACACAAAGAAACCATATATATCAACACAAAGAAACCATACGTATCAACACAAAGAAACCATATGTATCAACACAAAGAAACCATATGTATCAACTTTGAAATACCGAAATGGCTGTAAGAAATATAGGCATACATTCCTCAGAAATTCAACTTAAAATAATATTCTCTAACTAAAGCAGAGAATTAAAAAATCAATGACTATGTTAACCAAGTCTCTACTCAATTATCATTTATTCAACACCGGAAATGGCAGTCTCTATTGATCGCCGAATTCATTTCTGACGAGTTTTTACGTTTATTGATCAGCGGGAGGTCGATAAATTCGTTAGCAGATGCGTGAGGCATGGGGGAAGGTGTGGGAGGTGTGTGGGGGGAAGTGTGGGAGGTGTGGGGAAGGTGATGGAGGTGTGGGAGGTGTGTGGGGGAAGTGTGGGAGGTGTGGGGAAGGTGGGGAGGTGAGCGGGGAGGAACAGGTATGAGGAAAGGAGGAAGGTGTGGGGAAGTGCGGGAGGAATGAGGAAGGTGGGGGAGATGTGGGGATGGTGGGAGAAATGTGGGAAGGAGTGGGAGGTGTGGCGATGGAATCCCGACTGCCTACCTCATAGTTCTAGACGCAAAATAAATAAAATTTGCCCATTTTACTTCTAACATCAACCCCTCACACTCGTATCACCAGTTCCTATGTTCTTATGCTCATAATTCAATACGAGTACGCACTAACGAGAGGGTTTTCAGCAATGCGTCACATGAATTGTGCTTTCCTTAGTCACCTGTATTTTAAATGCATTACCAGAATCCGACTACCGCGACAAAGAGGAACTCATTTTTTCGTGCTTCTCTCCGAATCATGTTTTCGACAATTATCAAGTGTACTACGATAACCATGTATTATAAGCAATTAAGGATCTAAATCATTTGTCTCAACACTTAATTAACATGGGTATTACGATAACCATGTATGAATAGCAATTAAGGGTCTCTGTGTTAGGTATTTAAACGCAATTTTTCCTCTTATTTCAATTTAAATGCGCACAAACGAATACATTTTTCAACTAAGCGTTACGAGGATCGTGTTCTTTTAGTAACTTATATTCAAATGCACTGTCAAAATCAGATTAGGCAAAGGAAAGGAACTCATTTTTGATGTGCTTTTCTGTCAATCATTTTTTGATTCAACATTTTACACGGGTATCCCAATACCAATGTGTTATCAATTAAGGATGTTTAGGTTAAGGTGTTTTAAAAACCAATGTTTAAAAACCAAACATTTCATGTTTGTACTTTATTGGAAATAAATGTTTTTTTTTCTTTCTTTCTGGGGAGGTGTGTGTGGGGGTGGGGGAGAGGAGAGCAGGTAAGGTGGGGAAGTGGGGGAGGTGTGGGGCAAGCGTGGGAGTTACAGGGAAATGGGAGAAGCGTGGAGCAAATATGTGATGTAGGGAGTGAATGTGGGAGGTCATCAGCAGAATGCACACTTTTCTAGTAGAATCTACTAAAACTATGTGTCGTCTATTTTAATCTTGTTTTATTGTCATTCCTATTTATATTTTGCACATTAAACAAGTGCATCGTAAATTTTAAAAGGACGTTTTTAAATATCGACGTTTTTGAGCTTTCAAGATTTTCGGGAACACGACGACGTGTTGACACGATCTCTTCAGAATTGAAGCTCGGTTCATACAAGTAAAATAATATTTTCTAATCAATCTATCTAAATACCTTTTAAAAATGATCATCGTGTTCGCTATCTCACTTGCTTGCATGTTGCTGTCTTCTCTTTTTAATAATAAGATAGCGTAAAGTTCGGCTCATGACTATAAAACACGAGGAAAAATTTTGCACATGCTTTCAAATTTAATATAGGGAAAAATTTAACACAGTCAAAATTTAGCACACGTTTTCAGTAAAAATACTGAGAAAAATTCCACGCTAGCTTTCATTGACATCATGCTTTTTTATTTTGTATTTTTCATTACTTGCTTTTAATACAAATACAGGGAAAATATTTAGACTCCTACCCGCTGTAGTGTCGACACGATTCGTTACAAATGCCCATTTTCGAACGATGTTTACCTTAAATAAATTTTCCGAGTAACCTAAGCATCAAGTCACAGGTTGCATGTCTTGTGTCCATTTAAAATCGAGGCAACACTCGACTTCACTCGCAACATGTGCCCCCGAATATCAATCGTACTGCGACTTGCAATCCTACAGTGCTACGTTAATCACCACTAATTCAAATCCGGCGATACGTGACTTCACTCGCAAAACCAAGGCAATACGGGACTTCATCTCGCAAAGCAAAAGCAATACGGGACTTCAACTCGCAAAACAAAAGCAATACGGGACATCAACTCGCAAAACAAAAGCAATACGGGACATCAACTCGCAAAACAAAAGCAATACGAGACTTCAACTCGCAAAACAAA
>JACJUY010014084.1:5532-17969 GCA_014220935.1 Platorchestia sp. MABIK | reverse complement strand
CCTGGAAGGGGGATCTAGTGTCCGTAGCGCCATAAAATTTTAGGACCGAATAGCCCACCACCTAAGGATCCTTTTCCAACAACAAAACAAAAAAAGCTCACCGGACCGACAGGGGCCTGGGTTGTCCCCCTTAATTAAGCCGCATGCTACCTCGTTTACTGCAGAATTATTTTCTATATACGATGCTCTTAACCACGCTGAAACTCTTTCTCACCTGATGACTATTCAAGTGCTATTCAAGCACTCTCGAGATACAACTCGCCTCACCTCGTTGTTCAACTCATACAGTGTCGCCTCATTTCGAGCCGTAAACAATTTACTTTCTGCTGGGTGCCCAGCCACGTCGGAGTGCCGGGAAACGAGGCAGCCGATCGTTCAGCCCGAGAGGCTCTCCACTTGCAAATAAAGTTGGTTCGCCTTCCTCGAACAGACAACATGTGATATTACAAAAAAAACACACGAGAACACTGGCAGGCTGAGTGGTCGGCACTTGCCAACAACGAGCTAAAGGCGATAAAACCAGATGTCCGTCCTCTCCCGTTATCCCAGCAGGGGGATCGACTCTGGGAAGTAGTCCTTGCTAGGCTTCGTATAGGCCATACACGCCTCACGCATCAGCATTTGCTGGAGGGCTGATCGTAACCGTACTGCGAAAATTGCATTGTGCCATTAACGGTCCGCCACATTCTTCTCGAATGTCCCGACTACGGGCAAGTGCGTCAAGCTGGCCTCGGTGCTGAGCCAAACCTCTCTGAACTACTGACAGGCCTTGCCATCTGCGGGCCACGCCCCTCTCTGAACCATTTCTTTCTTGAAATTCGTCTTCATGAAATTTGACTCTCCAGCTGAAAATCAGTAACCTCTGTAGAGAAAATCTCCTCCGCCTCAAATGAGGCCCAAACCATCGCCAGCGCGGATGCCCGCGACTAGAAACATCGTCGCTGCTCCGTCAGACCAAAGCTGCCGCCACACGGCATTAAAACGGGGTTGGGTTGATCCTCACCCCCCGAAAATCTCCATTATAAGACCTGAATGTTGCAACACTACCAAATTACGCTGTGATTTTGTCTGAGTATCGAAAACTGCTGGGAGACCCAATAATAATAATAATAATAATAATAATGATAATAATAATAATAATAATAATAGAAGTAATAATGATAATAATTGGACAAGTGCATCACAGTTAGCAACGTTTATGTTCCGTATTAAACAACATTAGTTGGGATAGATGAGATGAAAAGCATACACCCACGCTGTACGTCGAGTTTTCAGTGTTTTATCATCTAACTTCTAGGCCCCATCCCCTCCCAAATCAAAAACTAGTTTTAGAATAGTTCATATTGAGACGTTGAAAAGATGTTTCATTTACGGCGAACCGATGAGTAGCTTTGGCTATGTTGGATACATAATTTTTGGGGTAAACTAAAAGTGCAAGGGGTGAAAAGGATGTATTGCCGACACTCCGTAAAGTCGCGTACTTCAGTATATTCGTAACATTTTTGGTATCGGCTACAACTGATGAATTAAATGTTACCTACTGTGAGTACATGGAAATAGGGTAAGTCTCAAGGCTTTAGGGACTGATGCAGTATACCATGAACATGTGTTGCAGGCAGCAACCATTACGGCATCGCTGGCTGGTACACGACTCGTGCTTCTGACCAAGGGCTCATAGTGAGTATTCAAATAAATTTCGCAATAGCTTTCTTATTCACCATCAATAAAATCTGTCTCCCTAAATCTTAAAGATCAATATAAGCGAAAATCTGCAATTAAGTTGTGACTAAAAAAAATTACCATTCAGTGTGGTGCTAAGCACCAAGTACTATGAAATGTAACAAAAATTTGCTTAAGAGTGTTTAGAGATCGTTGTGTTGACAGGTTTGGCGTAAGAAGGGTGAAGCATTTCTTCCCTAGAAAACATGACAAAAGTTAACCATGAACATGGAAGTGATCGTGTGGTGTTTCAAGATTGTTTGATCCAATAGGACCTGGTAATTCAATTGCATTCGAAGGAGTAGCGAAATATGATGCTTACAAGACACTGAATGAAAGCTGCAAATTGTTGGTGCAAAACCTTGGATTTGCCTGCAATGCGAATTCCATTGTGACTATAACTAACGAAAAAGGTTAAAATCTGTAAGTGTGTGTTTCTGAAAAGTAAAATTACAGTTAACCGCGGCCTTAGATAAGCTCTGAGCTGGATCCTCGAGTCGCTTGCGGAAACTAAAGGTTTGCGCATATCACGGGCTAGAAAAATACTTTCAGAATTGGAATACATAGTGATTGAAGTCTAGAATAGTATCACAGCACGTACATATTAAATTTGAAAGAAAAAATACGAAAGCCATTTGATGGAGGCTACAAAGATGAGAGTCATTGATAAACTAAAATCAGCTTGGTGCAAAAGTAATGTCCGAGTTTTAGAACGGATTTCTGTGACACAACTAGACGATTTTATTTCAGATGTTCTCAGTTACGTTCATATTTTTCTAACAAAATAGCATCCATGTTTGTCCCATCTTAAGATTACGTAAGAAATATTCTACTGTACGAGTTTCACAAAGGTGTTGATGTAAGGCGGCAGCAAAATATATTAAGAACACTTATGGAAATGATGTAGTGAATGAGAAAAGGTGCAGGAGATGGTTTTCTTGTTTTCGAAGTGGTGATTTCTTATTCTAGGTTGATTTCATTACCACTTTTTTTGTTCATGTATTTTTGTTTAACAGGGTATGAGTTTCACCAACACGTCGCCCCTGGTGGCCCCGACTCGAGCGAAAGGGGTGAGCAAAAAATTTTGAAGCTTTGCATAATTAATGTACAATAAAGCGAAGGAAAACCCTCTAGATTGATTATATTTTATTGATATAAATCGTCAAGTAGAAAAGAACTTTAAGACTATCACGGTCATTCCCATTTACTGTAAAAGTCAAAATAAAACATTTCAAAAGTGGAAGAAAATATATCCACCCGCAAATGAAATGTCTCATGTCAAAAATAAAATGCGCAGGTGAATATTTATTACATGGCATTCGAAATAGGTTCATCTTAAGCTAAAACCTGAAATGCTAGTTCTTACATGGTTTTGATAAATAAGAACAAAACTCAAAACTGGAAATGCATTAGAAGAAGCCTACAATTTCAAATATACTACTTCTCTTTCTACTTTGTTTCAACATTTTATTCCCATGAACAGCCGGCTTTAGGCACGAACCCTCTGTCAGTGGCCGCCCCTGCGGCGCCTGACGATCCCTTCGTGCTCGACATGGCCACCTGCACCGTCGCTTTGGGCAAGGTGAGCTCGCCGCTGGAGCCTTGTGCCCAGTTGTGGACACGGGCACTCCAGTGGCGGTGTGTTGAGTGTTATACTCGCAATGTGTACTACCGATTGTATGACCACATTAGAAAAGAACAAAAACAGCTTATTTCTAATAAAGACGGAGGTCATTGGTTATTAAAATGTCTTAATATAAAGATCCTTTGTTGATAAATATCTATAGGCGTCAGAACACCCGTTAACTGTCGAATAAAATTGAGAGAAAAACGGGAAAAAATGTTCCATTTGTTGAATTGTTTTGAGGTTGATGCGTATAAATGCCAGTAAAAATGTGTAAATACATACGTTTATACATTATATTTATGTATATATTTTCACTATGTATTCACACCTAGGCTCAGCGATTTTATGTTAGTGCCTAATGTTGTTGATGTATAGAGAACGGAAATGATGTATTCTCTGTGCAGCCCTCATAAAAAGTTAATAATTAATTTTTATTCATGAAATATTTGCCCACACTGACGAATGAGCTTGACGATAGCAATATAACGAAAGAAATTATGTTTAAGTAACGTGATGAGCTGATGGTTAACAAAAAAATTACTGTATTTTTGAAAAAAATTACGGTATTTAAAAAAAATGCGGTATTTTTGAAAAAAAATTTGAGTCACTTATACCTATTGGGTTCCAATTGCTGTGCGTACGCGCATGTTACGTACTAGCATACAAGTGTTCACATCGCATGCGTCCATTACCAAAACTTTGTATCGAAAAATGTTGAGTAATGAACTGCCTTTCATGGATTCTTTGCCATCTTTTCTTCGTATGCCTTCCTCATCCTTCCTATGCACAGCGTATCCTGTAAGGAGAAACAGCACCTTGTGCTCACAATTCCTGTTTCTAGTCCATATCAAACTATTCTGTTTCTTTGCTTTCTTGATATCGCATCTGTTAGGGCTAGATAGTAATAATAATGATAAGGTATTGAAAATTAATGTTGACAAATGAAACTTCGATGATCGTTCATTTCCCCAGAAGTATTGAAATTTCAGCATTTAGAACCAGAACTTTATGCATAATTTTATTTCCCTTCAATTTCTATTTTGTTTTACGTTGGTTTATTTACATTTCAATGAAATTCAGTACAAATAGTTGGTAATTTTCATTCTAGACTAGATGGGCAATCTATTCATGGTTATATTTATGAATATTGTTTTGTTGCCGCACTAGCTGGAGGTGTGTCGAAGAAAGGGCGAGCAGATCCCGGAAGGCTGGGCGCAAGACAAAGAAGGTCGCATCACAACCGACCCCGAGAAGGGCATAGCTGGAGCTCTCATGCCTCTCGGAGGGCAAGAGGCCAATTCGGGCTACAAGGGGTACGGTCTCGCCGCCATGGTCGAAATCTTTTGTGGCATCCTCAGTGGTGAGTGACAGCCTCGGGGAGGAGTGATACTCGGATTAAATTGTGGGGCTCTGAGAGGTGCCCTATATCCTTGTAAATAAATATGCTCAGTGGTCAGGGTGTGGTATGCTCACTGGTTGTGGCTGGACGGATCATACCAACAAGAGTGTGAGACCAGCCTAATGAGAAGCTCCCATTATTTACGTTCTTTTATATTTAAGGTGGCCACTACGGCCCTAACGTGCGTCGCTGGATGGACACCACAAGAGAGGCAGACTTGGGCCAGTGCTTTGTGGCTATCGACCCGACGTGCTTCGCTGCTGGCTTCACCGACCGAATGGCGGACTTGATGAAAATCTGCAGGGACATGGAGCCTGTGAGTCGATTTGTTCCTCATTCATTCATTCATTCTTTCTTTTGAGTTTTATGTGGTTACTGCTTTTCAGTAGGGATTGTGCTTGAACGCTTCGCAAAACATTTTTATCAAACGCATTCAAAGCTTGTCGAATCCGTAAAATTTCTGTATTTATGTATATATTGGGTAAAGAGATAAAGTTGCTTTACTATTACTGAAATTTTGATATTTATTGAGTTAATTGGCAAAAATAGTCCAGATTTCAGAAATTTAGACAAAATTATGTATGATAATATACTGCTCAAAGAACTCTTGATTTTTCAGAAATTTTGCATTATTGATTTCAATGAGCTTCGCGACGTAGCGAAGTTTTATCATTTCAACTCAAAAACACAGGGATACCTCACCTTTAATAACTAATCCGTTCTTGAGGGCCGTGCCTAATGCGGGTGTTCGTAAAGCGAAGTAAATAATATATTAAATAAAGCTACTCAAATGCTAAAAAACTAATATTTTCAGTACTTCTTCCGTTAAGTACTCTAGTTATTATTAGTTATCTAAGTTATTATACTTATTATTAGTTATTAGTTATCTAAGTTATTCTAAAGTGCATTGAGAACTTTGATACTTTTTTAATTTTATTTCTATACACAAGATATGCTATGGATGATTTTGATGAGCTGTACAGATAGATGCAAGAGATGCAAAAGAAGAGAATACATTTAGTTTTATCGATATTTGTGGCATTTTTCATTTGATCAATGTTACAGGACTCTTTCTCCAATTCTTCACTCATTTTATTCGTCACTGCATTATAGTTATCATTGGGAGGGATTAAAAAAGCGCCAGCTTCCGCAAATGAAATGAATTTAAACTACTAAATAGGTTAAATAACATTAATGAGTGCCACAAAAGCAGAGGTTTCAAAATCGCCTCTTGTGGAACGCCAAGATGTCCATTAATACCGTATATTTATTATGTTTTAGCGGGTTATGTGACATATTTAGAGAATATTAAACCATTACGTGAAATACTGGAAACCAACAAAACATGCGAGTCAAGCAGAATATTAAAATTACTCTCGTCACACAAGTCCAAATGTCACAGACGACCTACATGGACGACATGGACATTATTCAAGTAACTTGAAATATTGTTTCCACTCTCTTTAAGAGAGCGAGTTTGGTTGCTGAATGGTTGACGTGACCGTACGATGAAGTAGAGTAAATGCGAGCCGCAAACCTGAGGTAAAGCAAACAAATTGGACGTTATGGAAACGAGAACAGGCAAATGAGAACGGGCCCGAGTGAAAAGCAACTGCGTGTAACTAAATTGTAGTTGTTCCACTTTTACTCAATGCTTGGATTTTCAATGGGTGCACTTTTTTAAAATGAAGGTATTGTAAGCTCTTGGTCGTTTAATTAAGTGTAGTTTCGTTTAAATGCACACAATGTGTTGACGCCTTTCCCTCGTCAATGTCCAGGTGGATGAAGACAGGCCCGTCCTGGTGGCAGGTGACCCTGAGCGATCTCACCAAGCAAAAGTGAGCGCCGATGGCGTGATCTGCTACCACGCCAACCAAATCACGGATTCGGTCAGACCTATTCTTTATTTCTTTCGGGCTTTGCTTTATATTAACCCTTAGTATACCACGGTAAATTGACTAACGTTGTTTACCAAGAGGGGTCTTTAGAGGTTCCCACTTTATTTATCAATTTACAATTTATATTGTACCTATCCACTTTTTGAATACTCAAACTAGGTTTTTTGAAGGAGTAAGAATAAGAATTTGGAGTTTAGCCTCTATTGAAAGGAAAAAAAATCAATTTTAGTCTTAAAAAGCACCTTAGAAATCATAACCATGCTAATTTAAGTTATAATCAGCTGTAAAAATACACTTTCTTACTCAAGTTGGTTCTACTTTTACATTCTGGTACAAGCATTTTTGGTATGTTACGAGGTATATTTCAGTACATTACTTCACGTATCTAATTAGTAGTGTCAATACAGTCTTGAGAGCAAATGATAGTTATAGTTGTGTTTCTGTGTATCTCACGGATAAATGATACACTTAATATTAAAAAATTTTTGAAAGAAGTAGGTAGAATTATTGTTTAAAACGGTTTACTTTTTAATTAAAATATTTGTACACACTTCAAAACATTCAAAAAGTGCAGAAATTGATAATAACGAAAGAAGCACAATTGTGGTGTAGTATACCATGAGAGGTTCTGGTGAGACCCCAAGTATGTTTTAATTTTTTTTGAGTTGGGAAAAATTTCTTAAAAGTCAAGTCACAAGAAATTTGCAGCAAAGTTGTGAACTACACATATAAAAATTAGGAGTACATTATCTGTTCAAGTTCAGTAAGAATCTAACAAAATGCCCTCTTGGGACTCTTCAAAGACCCCTCTTGGCCAGACAAACAGCAGTGGAGCAAGGCAGAGCAGAGCTGGCGCGGTGTTTCATGTTAGTGGTATACCTATTGAAGTGGCCAGACAAGTAGCACAGAGCAGGGCAGCGCTGTCCGGAAGAGTCGCCAACAGCGTTTAATCTTGGATGATAAAACACCGCTTGGAAGCTAGCAGTCAGTTGCACCCTAGAGTTCGTACGGAAGGATGTATAACTTCCTATCTCCTCAGCGCATCCTATTCCTGCTATCTGGGGTGCATCTTATCCATAATATTTCGGTCATGAATATGTTTATTTATTTATATGTTAATGGTCATTTATAGCAGCCGCTATAGAAGTTGGTGGTAGGTGGGCTTGTTTAATCATTTATACGGATATAGGTATTTTCCACCTCTTAAATTGAAAAACTAAACCTATACCAAGCATTTTCTTTGTCAATACCTACACTTTGAAGGTACCAGTGCTGAATATTTCATGTCAGGTCTTTTTTGTTAGGTGCACGGCACTAAAATCGACTTCAAATATAATTTTTTTTATGGATCAACTAATGGTTTTTTAGTGAGAAACATTAATCGTTTTGCTGTCAAGTAATACTGAGGAAAGACAAGTTAGGTCATCTGTGAGAGTCAAATGTGGAGAGGGATCTTGAACTTTTTCTTGGATAGCGCGAAGCGCTGGGCACGGCCGATACAGAAACATTAAAGTTTGAATTTTATCAGTCTTGATAAAATGCAAAAAAAAAAACTTTGAAAGCATGCAACAAAAAACTATGAAAGAATGCAACTAAAAAACTATTAGTTTCTTCAAAAAACGGTTGTGATGCTCGAGTTCTATGGGAAAATAGCAATTAAATTGAAACTTAGTCCTGCCAGCCAAATACAAAAAATCTTTCGACACTGAAATTGTTTATTTCAATTCAAAATTCGGGTTGTCATATCCATAAATGTATACCTTCATACGCTTGAACGAATAAGTTCCTTGTTCTGTAATGTATCTACACGTAAAGCACTGCAAAATAATTCTGATTCAAGTATCTATGAGGTTCCAAGTCATTCGTCAGTAAATTATTTGCATGATTATTCTATCAGCAATCATAACTTGCATGTCATGCCATTAATTTCCTGTAAAATTTCCGGGAGCAATTGTGAAACAGGATTTACGCCATTTAAATACTTGTGTGTAGAAATATTGCAGGGAAATCAAGTGTACTATACTACAGTGTGCGGATGTACTAATAATGCCAACAAAATAATGCATAGCATCGCAATATATATATATATATGTATAAATAAACTGAATTAGATGAAATATTATCAGTTCTACAGCTACTTAATCAGCAAAATTTGAGCTAACAATAGTCACAATGCATTGCCCTACATCGGCCAAGATTGCAACTGCTGCGGACTTGAGACTAGCCGCAGCTGTTTGTTTGGCCGCCTATCCTGCTAGAATAAGCTGGCAGCTACCAGAGGTTCGTAACTGCTCTGCTCCACTGTTGTTTGTCTGGCCGCGGCCTAAGAGTTGAACGAATTTTTTGCAGAAACCGCACTCGCACATCATTTTTAATAACCATTTCCTCCAATATTTATATTGATTTTTTATTAATTTGGAGAATCCCTTAATGCAAAATTGCTTCTTGTAATGATTTATATGAATTTCAATGGACGGCTTATATTTTTACCTTTGTTTACCGAATGGTTTGCTGTGTGCAGTGGCGGCTGGCGCGTGTGCTGCAAGTGACGCCCATGGCGGGCGTCTGACACCCGCCCACCGGCACAGAAACGGAGCTGCGTTCACCAGGAAGTTGAGTCCCAGTGCTAGTTCATCATAATACGCCACCTGTTTCAATTTTAGTCTCTCTTACGATACAGATTTGAAGTTTTTCAATTACTGCATGGGTACGGACGGTTTTTATTTCCTGAGCTTTAGTCTCGTCCGTCAGTGTTGTGTTCTTAACGCATTATCTGCGGCGGGTCAAACTGAAGTTCAACATTCAACTCACATTGTAGGCAATCTCAAGATCAATTTTAAAAATAACGAACATTAAATAGATCGTGTTTTCATTTATTTTTCAGTAAGGACTTATGAAAATGGAGTTTGTGACCTCTGGACGGTCAGCTCCATTACAAAAATTCCCTCAGTGACGACCTGTGGATCAAGTTGCAGTAAAAATGTTGATACATGTCTCATATTTTTAATTGGGAGTATTTTTCATTCATATTTTATAAATCTTTACCATTTATACCATTACTACAATTTCAACCGCTATGATCCTCCATTTGGTTACCAAATACTCCAATCACATTTATATCTTCACAATTGGGTCAACTTTCAGCTTAAAAAGGCACAAGTTTGAGGACTGCAAAGTTCGTTTTTCAATAAAAAATGCACAGGATAAAAGTAACCAATTTTAAACAATCGGCAAAGAAAATGATTGATGACTTTTAAACTTTTATTTTCGAAAATTCAATTTTTGAAATCAAATTCGACTTGATTTATCAAATAGAGGCTGGAGGAAAGTACCTTAACGAACAGTGGGCTGATGCACAATCAACTCATAGATGAACTGAGGATAGCGATGGCCGGGTTTGTGAAGCTTAACGTTTCCTGCGTATTGGGCCACATGTGTACCAACAGGTAAATTGCCCATTTACGTGCCGCTAGAAATGAAAACATTTTATGTTTCATGAAATTTTTAAAATTAATCGTCATTCGAGGTGAAATGTTACCGTGCTATGTATTTTTCATATTCATGAGGAAGAATTAAAACTTATTCAAGCTGGAAAACCAATTTCCCTATTCTGCTAATTACAACCTAACCAAACCTACCCTAACAGCCGCGGAAACACAGTGAACGTATTAACAGGCTGTGCGCAAGACGCGGAGTGAGTGGAACGCGTTAGGTCTCTGAATTATTGCCTCCAGCAATAGAGCGTAATGCGTGTTTGTTTGTAAACGAAAGTCCTGCTCTCCGAACAGCAGGGCGTCGTTTAGAAGCTATGAGGTTGAATGCTGATTGTCCTAAGCCGGGGTAAATTTCTAAATGGCGCTGTCGAGTGTGAGGAGATGAGGGTCTTGGCCGGGTCCTGTTGCTGTGGCGACTCTTTTTGTTAGGCGAAAAACTCGTCTTTAACAAACTTCCCTTGGCTGAAATTTAAAAAGTGCAGCGATAGCCCCGCTCGAGGTAGCGACCACGGCTGTCACCAACAAGGGAATTCTACAAAGTTGGGGAAAAACACTTGTCAGAGAGAGACTGGGCAACGATGTGATAAATTTGTAGGGATCCGGGGAGCTCATGCTCTAAGTGAATAGTAATTTAATAAAATTGTTTCGACTTTCACAATTTTAAGTCAAAAGGAAATTTATTAATGTTCATGAAAATCTAGATATCTTGTTTCACAATAGGGATTTACGGCGATTTGAAATTGAGTCTTTGACTTATATTTATTTTACCATCCATTACGTTGAAAAATATAGTAAAATCCTTTAAATTTACTTGTATATCTCCGTTTGTACCAGTTTCTGTTACAAACGAGCACTGAACGGCAAGGCTCCCCCGATGAGTTACCTCAACGCACTGGCGCTCAGTGAGTCAAGTTGTGGCCTGCAGTTAACGCACGCCGTCAATTCAAGACCAGCAAGCGTTGTACATACAAGGGTACTTTAACACAGATGAACGCGGAGGTTTTGGGAAGTATTAGAACTGCTCTACAACTGCTTTTTTTTTAAATAAATCTATATTTATGTAATTGAAAAAACCTCGCACACGTGTGATATATATTTTTCTAGCATCTTAAATTAAGAACAAGGGAAAGAGCGTTGATAAGGTAAATTAAATTTAGCGATAAAATAATAATTTAGTCGTACTGTGAACTTGAAATCCTATTTACGACGATAAAATTTAGATCAATAATAATTTATAAGTATTGGCTGTTGAAACTTGGCAAATAAAATTGTAGTCTATTATGAACGTCAAAGGTTGATTTATCTAAACATATTATAATGATGGTACTGCTGGAAATTAAATTTTGAAAGACAGCGAAGTACTACGTAAGTTGCGCTTGTCAATATTTCGTTGAACAGTTCGTTTTCCCAGACGCATTGGTGGCATTTTTTGTGTGTTTTTAATAAATCTCGTGAAATGAGCTACCACTGACTGAATTTCCTCTTGCAACCCTATTTTTGGCATGAATTTAAGAACTGTTGCAACACACAATTACTAAATTGCGCATCAATATTGTAGCATGAATCTTACGTTCGAGACCCCAATATTTATTGTAACAATGACCAACATCTCTACTAAACCTTGGGATGTATCGAGCTTCCTGCAGTTCGAGGTAACTTACCTCAACTTAGCTCGAGGTAACATGTACTCATAAAGAAGCCAAGATTTGCAGCTGCACATAAACTAGCGCCCATAACAGGGTTGCCACAGAGTTTGAAAAATTTTATACAAGGACAATTCAAGGATATTTCAAGGACAAATATTTGAAATGCAAGGACATTTTTTAGGGGTTTTAAATAAAAATTCTGTTTTTTTTTAAATGATAACCCCTACCATATTGCCGGATGAACAAAAATCTTAACTATTTACTTTGCTGTTCAGAATTAAAATATCAAAATTTATAAATAAAAATTTTTGTAGGGTAAATAAAAATAAACCTTTTCATGAATTTTAAATATGTGAAAATAACCATAGTAAGATCTTTGTTTGGATGGGGAATGGTACATATTTTTTCCATTGCATCTTTATTAAGCTGAACAACATGACATAATGATATGGAGAACAATATAGAGTCAAATGTGAAATACGTAAATAATCATTTCGAAAATATAAAATATTAGCTACATAGATCCTTCAAAAATAAAATGAAAATAAATTCTTCTTCAGAGAGAAATAGGAATTCTACACTCTACGTGTCTATTAGACTACCTAGTGCAATGTTATTTTACTTAATCCGACCTTCCACAGTTTTAAGCTTTTC
>JACJUY010014082.1:0-12811 GCA_014220935.1 Platorchestia sp. MABIK | reverse complement strand
GGAAGTTGGGTTAGGTCATCTTTTTGTTGAAATAAAAAACATTTTTTTGTTCTGGTACGGACCACTTTCGGTTTTCTGCTGTCTTCTATTTCTGCATATATCAGTTTCTACTTCAACTGTAATCTTGTTTCATAAACTTATTTCCATCTTGTTGTTTCTATGCGCAGGGTTTGGGAGGTCATCTTGTGCGTAGATTCCTCATGCACCTAATTCCATTCTGAATGATGCCTTTCTTCTTCCTCTCTAGGGAACACCTTTGCTAGTGTTGTTACGGAGGCATAAACTAACTTGAAATCTAATCTGCAGCTAGCAACGCATTTCATCTACTCCGTAAGAGCCTATAACTTGTGTTGTTAACTATAATGTAACTCAAGAAAATACTAAGATGTAAGAGCATAATACATAAGATACATAAGATGTATTTTTGATGTCTCAACATGAGTTTGTGTTGCAAAAGACTTTCCTTTACCTGTTATGGCATGACCGAAGGTGTGTGCAATGGCTTAAGATTGTACTGTTGGATCAATATATTTTATTTTATTTGAATTTCTTCCATCTTGCAAATGGACAAAACGAAAATGGAAAACTCTTTAAAATCGCATCATTCACTGACCTAAAAACCTATTTCAGTTATCCTTTTTTGTTCGATGCCGACGTTTTTTCTCGGCAACATACTGAAAGAGATTGAAGATATTCTCGTCAGGCTTGTTGCGACTATAGTAAATGTAGGAAAAGGCAAATTATTTTCGCCTTTTCCTTTTTGCGCGTGCTTCCGGTGAATTAGATAATACCTTTCAGTTCCCTTCATCTTAATAATCTACCATTATCGGTATTTATTTTCCCGTATCAGTAGTACCATCCCTTTAGTTCAGTTCATTTTGACTGATCTATCAATTTCGATACTCATTTTCCCTAATCAGTTATACCATCGTAGAAATCCCATGAGCATATAATTTCGAAGAATCAAATGAAGTGTTCACCACCAATTGTTATGCCGAAAAAAGAAGTAAAACCGATGAAAGAAAATTTCGAAGAAACTTACCCTGATAAGACGTCTCCTTTGAAATTTAAGCTCTGCATCCGCTAGACGTGATGGAATTAGAGCTCTATGTCCACTGCCCAACTCAAGGTGACATTACCGTTGTATTTATGGGAATTACGGCTTCTGAGAGGAAGGTGTGAGGTCCCGAGCTGATGGTTACGTAGGTCTTCCTGTTGTTGAAATATAGATAGTTTTTATTTAGTTACGGACCATATTTTTTCGGTTCATTGCTGTCCTGTTATTCAGCACTAACTGCATTATTCTTCAATTTTTATCTTGTTTAATAAACTTAGCTCCTAACTTACTGTTTCTATGCACATGTGATCTTGTGTGAGAACACACTTTGTGCATAGATCCCGCGTTCCCTCAACTCTATACTAAATGTTTCTTCCTCCTTTCTCTCTGTAGAAACAACTAACTCGTAATATGATCTAACTTTTCAAGGAAATTTTGTTTTCAAAATTCAAGTAACAACCGTTGAGTGATTTACATACCGTTAATTGTTATACCGATGGAATAAGTTACAAGCTGTTGAAAGAAATTTCCCTCGATAGGGCGTCTCCTTCCAAAGATCTCAAGTTATGTAAAGGTCTGAAGTTATATAAAGGTCTCAAATCTTTGGACACTCGAAATACACCTAAGTTATCAGATACACTGCGTATTCCATGTGACCATATCTAAAGAGCTGCTATCTGACGCCGATGCTACGGACGTATCATGTGACGCTGCGTTGGTTCTTGCGTTACTATCAGCGTACTATCACTCGCTTGTGCCTATGTCTCCACCGCAGGTCACAGGGTCCGCTGCAGGACGCGTCTCACTCGAGGCAGTGCCGGGACCCCGCCCTCATGGTGAGTGCCTGCCGGGGGACCTGAGAGTTAGGGGCCCTTCTTTTTGTTTAAATGAAAGGTTTGTTTTTTAACCATAAAAGTCATCAGGGAACCGTAGCAATCGTAATAAAAATGAAAGAGTAAGATAAGCTACTTTAATCATTTCATCATTTAAGGTATACATTCGAATCAAACCTAATTTCAAACGCAAGTAAGTACTCTAATCGAAGAGACAGAACCACAGAGCTAAAATTAAAAATGATTTGAGATGAGTCCACTGGACCGACTTCCCCTTGAACGCCAAGGGCCTGTAGTTTTCTTCTGTGGGTGGCCAAGGTCTCATCTCTGAACTGCTTGATACGGAAGGCGATATATCTGCCGAACAGAATCCGGTGAAAAGGTGAAAGAAGGGATAAAAAGGTCGCTTCGCTAGTGGCGAGCAATGTCCGGAAGACGACCTCACTTCTTCTCTTACACTGCAGTTTGTTGACAAGTAAACGTTTGTTTTTGTATGTTGAGGACCCCCCTCAGGAGGAGACAATTATTGTTTCTATGGGAATTAGCACTCCCAGGGAGGAAATGAGTGAGGCCCCGAGCTGAGAGTTAAGTAGGCCTTCTTTGTGTTGAAATAATTTTCTTTATGTTAAGGACCATTTTTTCTCGGTTCATTGTTGTCCTGTTTTTTCAGCACCTACTACTTTCTTCTTCAACTATAATCTTGCTTCATAAATTTCTTTCTCAACTACCGTTTCTTTGCCCCTTCTACGCATAGGTTCCGCGTTCCCTGATCTCCATACTAAATGCTGCCATTCTTCATCTCTTTGAAATACTTTTTTTGCGGTTAGGAAGGCTTAAACTAACATCTAATTTAATTTACTATTTTGTCTGTACCCGTTAATATTGTTTCAAATTTTAATTAGCTTGTGTTGCAGAGTTTACAGACTTACTTTTAAATTTATTGGATAAAATATATGAAAATATCCGTCAAGCGTCGCATGACGCTCTTTATTGCTACTCACGCATACGCCCCGTAACTCAACACAACCTCAATTCTCTCATTACCTAGAACGCGGAGGCGGCGACGAGCCAGAATGACCGGGCACCCACACCTTCGTCGGCAGCAGCTCCTACAGTGCTAGGGCCCCCACGCACGCCAGATCTCGACTCCGGCAACACTCGTGAAGGCGGTGACGACACGCGGTCACCGCAACAGTTGGTGCAGGACAACCACCTGGAGCACAGATGGCAGGAGGAGGAAACACAGCGAAAAGAAAGAGAGACCCTCGAGTTCTCCATAGAAGACGACTCTTTAGCGGAAACAAGTAAGCGAATATGCTTTTCTTCGTCAGTTTGTTGCCTCTTGTCTTTATGACTTACATTGCTCCGTGAAATTACGTTCCTGTTTGAATAACTGTGATTTTATTGTTTGTTTTCCTGATGAGAATGCGCCTTATCGCTGGAGTGTTTGGTATGGCACTAGCCCCTAAGTCTGCGCTCAAATTGTTATACGGAGATTTTAAACTTTTCAGACTTATGTTCAGCCTCAGGTATGTTAATCTGATGCTAGCATCAATCTATACCAAACTAGGGCGCTCTTTGCTGTGAGTGTGAGGAATCTAATTGTGTTCCGTTGTGTTGTATGGATCAAAAATGTCAAAACTGCTTAAAGATTTGTGCTGAAAATAAGTCTTGGCATTCATTGCAAGTTTTGCTCTAAATTTTGTGCACAGCAGAAGGCGAGGAGCCGAAGCAACACCGAAATCTGGAGCTTGGAAAGGAAGCGATTAACGAAACTAGTGAAGGAAACGATACCGCAATTTCAGAATTGGGTAATGCTGGAGGTCCTCTAAGAAAGGATGATAGAAGTAGAAGTACCAAAAAAGAAGATGGTAGTGACACCAAAGAAGGAAGCGACAACAAGACTGTATGTAGTGACGACGGAAACGCAGACAGCGGCGCTGACGAAGACACAGACGGCGGCGCTGACGAAGATGCAGTCTTGAAGCCGCCGAACCCATGGCCTGAAGTGCCGCAGTCTGTGGCGCTGTCTCGCTTGTCCGAGTCCACCTTGGTGCCTCACTCGGGCGCGTGAGTTTTTGAACCTTTGTCAGCAATTTGAGGCCCTTGAAATCGTACTGTACCGAGCGCCACTTTTTAAAGTCACAAAACGGCCTCTAAGTTTTAACGACTTTGAAACACACGTCTCTTAGCAACCATTTTACGATTATCTTTCTGTACCTGCAACTCATTTTCCAGACAGGGGAAGGTTTGGGGATGACAGTGGTGTACAGTATGTGTATGTATATATCTCGTGTTTGCTGTGTATGGTGCTTGGTACTGTACGCCTCTGGGGGCCTCATTTACCTGTAAAAATTATAATAATATTTTACGAGTAAAATAATAACACACGGCTGCCTTGTGACACGTCCTATGTACTCCTACGACCATAAACGTGTACTCCTATGTAACTGTAAATCCGTTTAACCGTGAGTGGCCAACTCTCATACCTTCTCGCGCTCTCCTCTTGAGACCGAATACTACTGTATTTACGAGAAAAATATGCATACACCTTCTAACTTAAAACTACGTTGTGCGTCGTTTAGTAATGACGTTTCTGAGACATGGTTCACTCTAGTCATTTTCCGTTGTATATTATTATTCGGCCCATTTTTTCTATCATCCGAGTTGATGAATGTATTTGGGTTCAACCCTACTGTGTCTCCCATTTCAGACCGCTATATACTGGGTTGGACAAGAATTGGTGTGAGTTCCTGAGATGTCAGTTCCAGGTTTGGCCTCTCGCGGAGTATTAGTAACGTATTAACAGCGCACTTCTTTTAACACTTTGACCATAATGAGTTAAACTGAAGTTCAACATTCTACTCAACTTTGAAGTCAAAAGTTGTTAGCAACTATACAAATCCCAAACATTAACTAGGTCCATTAAATCCCATTAATTTTAAAAGATAGTTGAAATTGTTCAAACGACCCTTCCATGGGTCGTATCGCAAGCTACATGTTAAATAAACCGTGGGACACGAAATACTTTCTTCTTGAAGATATTTACAGCTCTCACCTCGTATGATTAGAGCGGGTGGGAAATGCATTACGTAGAGCTACAGTTCGTTTGCTGTGTGTGCGCTCATCATTATTTATAACGACCCTATTGTTACTTTATCGCAGGATCGCGGACTTGTCGGAAGAGGAGGTGGAGGTAAGAGGGAACAGCCAGGCAGATTTGTTGTTGCAGGCCTGAGCAGAAGTTAGCGTCCTTAGATTTGTTGTAGGACTTTGCAGAAGTTAGCGTCCTTAGATTTGTTGTAGGACTTTGCAGAAGTTAATGTCCTCGTTGAATTTGACGTGTTAGCTTCCTTTGAACCGCGTAACAAAAGTAGATGCTTTTAAACGCTCCCTGCGCATCAACACCACGTAGACATTCCACATCATCGCAGCGAACCCCTGGTAGCGTAAGTCCTGGCAAGTCGAGTTTTAGAACGCTTTGTGAGAGAGTCGAAACGTTTCCAACCATTATTTCTGTTAATATTTTCTCGAGAATTCGTCTCTCATAGTGTTTTATGCTGGTAGCAAAGCAAATTTGACTCGGCAGAACTTCCGATTTCAGCTGTTCGCTACGACTTCAATGGTCCTATAATCAGGCTCCTGAATAACGTGTAAAGATTCATGCAAGTCTCCGAAACAACTTTGAAAGGAGAATCGAGTGCTTATTGCAGTTTTTGTGATCATTGTATCGCGAGAGTCGTCATTAGGTGACAATAGGAAGACTGCGGAGTTACGTTCCTTGATCTCGAGAATGTACACGCGGGTACCGGCAGGGTGCGGCAGCCAATCCTGCATTTTCGAGAAGGCTTTGGAAGCCTAAATCGGGAATTAATCGGGAAGGAGACCGTCTTCCCGACGTTACTTTAACAAAAATGAATAATTGTTTTTATGTTTATTAAATGTTTTGTGATGTATAATAAGATAGTAGTAGTAGATTTGTAAAAATACTTGTGTATTTTTCACAGCCTTCTCTAAAATGCATGATAGACTGCCGCACACTGTACGTACTCACCCAAAAGCGTGACAATTGAGTAAAATGAGTGACACTTGTCTGGAACTTATATGTAAATTTGCACTGTACAACACACGCGATCCTCGAGTTAATGACAGTGTTTTCATGCAAATCTCAACTTAGGCGACTTCAAAATTTGTTCGAATTTTGAACGACGCATCGTTTTTGTTGAATGATTCGGACTTGTTTTTGTGCACATAAGTTGAAGTGCACGTCAGGTGATGACGCATCGCTCGAAAATTGACTGAACGTGTGGGAAGTTAAACTAAAACTTACATTCGATTGTAACTTCTTCCCTCTTCCTCCCTCCTCCCCCTTCTCTCTCTCTTATTCCTTCCTCCTTCCTGCTCCCTCTCCTCCCCGTTCTCATTTTCCTATTTCTTCCTCCCTCTTCCCTCTGCTCCCTCTCCTATTTCTTCCTCTCTCCTCCCCTTTCTCCGTCTCTCCTATTTCTTCCTCCCTCTTCCCTCTGCTCCCTCTCCTATTTCTTCCTCCCTCTGCCTCCTTCTTCCCCCTTCTCGGTCTCCTATTCCTTCCTCCCTCTTCCCCCTGCTTCCTCTTCAATTTCTTCCTCCCTCCTCCCCTTCTCCGTCTCTCCTAATTTTTCCTCCCTGCTCCCCCTTCTCCGTCTCTCCTATTCCTTCCTCCCTCTTCCCCTTGCTTACTTTTCTATTTCTTCCTCCCTCCTCCCCCTTCTCCGTCTCTTCCATTCCTTGCTCCCTGCTCCCCCTGCCACCCTCTCCCCCCAGCGCATGTGCACCCGCCTGGAGCTGTGCGTGCGGATGGACCGCCTCACGCTGTGGGAGCGGCTGGAGGCGCTGAAGCGGCAGCGCGACACCGCACTCGCCGTCTACCACTCCGAGCTCAGCCGCCTCACCTCCCGCCTCACGGTGCGCCTCATGCCTCACTCTGCAGCTGCCTCTTTTGCATTCCTCCTCACTCTGCAGCTGCCTCTTTTGTATTCCTCCTCACTCTGCAGCTGCCTCTTTTGCATTCCGCCTCACTCTGCAGCTGCCTCTTTTGCATTCCGCCTCACTCTGCAGCTGCCTCTTTTGCATTCCGCCTCACTCTGCAGCTGCCTCTTTTGCATTCCGCCTCACTCTGCAGCTGCCGCTTTTGCATTCCGCCCCACTCTGAAGCTGCCGTTTTTGCATTCCGCATCACTCTTTCAACATCGTTTCGTTTTTGTGTGATCCCTAACTCTTTAACGCTCCACAGCACTATGCGGTCCTCTTTAGAAAATAGCCTCGATATATTGTATTTTCTGTCCAATTTGTTTCCTAGTGTGTTCTTTGATGTTCATTGCAGAGTGGCAGATCCTTCCTCATCCTGACACCAGTGACTATGTGATGCCAGCAGCAGTTTAATGATAATAATTATGATAAGAGTAGTATGAGTGCAAAAATGCTTACGTCTAAGGGTTAAACTCATTGGGGTACTTCGTTGTATCGCCTTTAATTTCATATTAATAAGTGAAGGAGAGAGCGCAAACGCAGGATGCGCTGTGACCTCGACTCGAACAACCAGTATTTCGATGTTGAGAATATTTCTGAAAATCTCTCAACTTCTGAGCTTTTGCTCGCCGTCTCTGCTTTCCAAATGCGCAAGTGATCACCGATTTATTAAACGGAATAAAATGTTCTATTAAACCTAAAATAGTTCCGTGAATTCAGAGAATTATTATCAGCTGACAGTATTCAAATAAGCAAGTGCATGGAAAGCATCAGTTAATAGTAAATAGCATTGAGGTGTTATAGCTCATCAGCGTAAACGTTTTTCAGTTCACCATTCATGGTGTACGTGTACAAATGTACGATGTTCCTGTAGCTTTGTGGGGCAAGCCTTCCTTATTTTGTGTTCATGAAAATCTTCCCTGCCAGCTTCTTTTATCAGGGTGTCTACTAGGTAGTAAAGTAGTAAAATTTGACAACTAGTAAAAAAGGAAATAAAAAGTAGTAAAATTTGCCTCAGGGGTCTACTTTACCTGTCAAGGTGCTAAAATATTGTGAAGTGATTTAATTCACTGAAAATTGAAAGTAATGTACATATGTATAAAGAGTGTAAAGATTTAGAAAAATTTCAATCTTCCAGAATCAGAAATTTGCCACAGTTTGTAGGAAATATTCCTGTAAGGGGATCTTACAATCCCCGTATATCGACTAGCTTCTAGTCTGTTTATTTTTTGCATATGATGAACAGTTGCTCTCATAATTGAAAGATGTTAAGACAGGGCCTTTGCCAAACATTTGTTGGAGTCCATTTAAGATAGGGCACATTAAGAATATGGGAATATCAAATATTTTATTAAATACCTAAAGGATCAAGAACTTCAAACTTTTTGAACCTTTGTTATTGCCTGTGTTATTGACTCAAACTACTCATTATAGGCTGATCACTCACATCTGGACATTTGGAAAACATTCAATATGTAAAAATAAGTAGTCAATTTTTACTGTTGAAGGTAATAAAAAGTAGTAAAAAAGTAGTAAAATTTTGAAGTGAAATATCAGAAGACATCCTGTACATGTGTGTAATTTTATCTATTTGATCTGTGGTTAGGCATATTCTCTCTGATGGGGACACGCGTGGTACGATGTATGTATATCTCTCTGATAGGGACACGCGTGGTACGATGTATGTATATCTCTCTGATAGGGGACACGCGTGGTACGATGTATGTATATCTCTCTGATGGGGACACGCGTGGTACGATGTATGTATATCTCTCTGATAGGGGACACGCGTGGTACGATGTATGTACAGATAGCGACAAAATTATTCGGACACCCCTCGTCTTTCTAAACTTTCTAGAATTACTCAAAAACTATTGTTGCCACAGGCATGAGATTTTCACAGGATGTGAAGCACATATTAGTGACTATAATACGAAGTTTCTACAACAAAATATTAATTTTGAAAGATTTAACATGCTGAACTTCAGAAACACGAAAAGACAAAATTATTCAAACATTTGAGACCATTATATTTCATTATGAAGTATTTACCGTTATACTTGTTTTATTGAAAAAACTTTGTCTAAAATGTTTTTGAACATTTTAGATGTGATATCATTCTAGAAAATTGTGCCATAGCTAACGGGGAGCCAGAGGAGTAGAGCTTGGTCATTCGTGCACTAGCGCCACGATGAGAAAAATTAAGGAACTCGGTGTGGACCTCAGGCAGAAGATTATTGACTGCCACAAAGCTGGAAATAGTTGTGGCGTCATATCTCAGCGTTTGAGCATCCCAAGATCTACAGTCCAATCTGTTGTAAAAAAAGTTTGCTAAGTTTGGTACTGTAGAAACGTTTCCTGTGCGTGGTCGCAAACAAAAACTTTCGGGAAGAACTTCTCGAAAATTGTGTCGTGAGGTTAACGCTAATCCACGAGTGAAGCTAGACGAGATTGCCAAGAGATTGAACGCTCAGGGAACTAGCATGAGCAATCGCACAATCCAGCGCGGTTTGAACAAGGAAGACCTACACCGACGCCGACCTCGAAGGACTCCACTCCACAAACCATGTCATGTTGCTGCTCGCTTGAACTTTGCAAAGTCACACTTGGATAAGGACAGAGGCTTTTGGGAGAGAGGATTATGGAGTGACGAAACCAAAATTGAGCTTTTGGGGCACAATGACGTGAAGATGGTTTGGCGTAAGAATGGTGAAGCTTTCTTGCCGAAGAACACTGTATCAACAATTAAACACGGAGGTTGATCACCGATGTTTCGGGGTTGTTTTCTTGCATCGGGTTGCAATCGGGTCGGGAAAATTTGTTGCAATTGAATGTAAGATGAACTCTGATGACTATATTTCTATTTTGGACGAAAACCTGAAGGTATCAGCTAATAGTTTGGGACTTGGAAGGCGGTGGGTATTTCAACAAGACAATGACCCAAAGCAAACGGCCAAGTCTAGAACTAGCTGGCTCCAAAGAAATTAGATAAGTGTGCTGCCATGGCCTTCGATGAGTCCTGATCTCAATTCCATTAAAAATTTGTGACAGGATTTAAAAGTCAACATCAACAAGAGAGCTCCAAAGAATCTTCAGGAATTGAAACAAATCGCTATTGAAAAATAGAACAAAATTTCACCTGAAACTACGGAAAAGCTTGTTAAAAACTGTAATAAAAGGCTTTTAAATGTTATGAAGATGAAAGTTCACGCTATTAATTATAAAAAATGTACTCAAATGGTAAATTCACCTCAATAAAATTTAATACTGCTCACTTTGTGAATAATTTTGTATTATCGTGTTTCTGAAGTTCAGCTAGGTAAATCGTTCAAAAAACATATCTTTTTCTAGAAACTTCGTATCATTGTCACTAATATGTGCTTCACACCCTGTGAAAATCTTATGCTTGTAGCAACAATGGTTTTTGAGTAATTCTAGAAAGTTTTGAAAGACGAGGGGTGTACGAATAATTTCGTCGCTAACTGTATATCCACGTTTTTTGGTCATGTTTTTTTTGTAAAAAACATGCTTTTTATAAAAAACAACATGGTTTTTTGAGTCGCATCTCTAGGTACAAGGTAATGTACTCGTTGATATGTGAGCTCGAAATAGCATTTCTCAGTTATTTTTGTTTTACCTGGACAATGATTTATTTCCCTTCCATAAACTCGATGACATCAGTCATTTTTAGTTTTGGTACCAGTGTATCTAAATTCTCGATTTTTTCGATCTTTTGACCAACCATTGGCAAATCTATTATGATACCTGTCACGGTATGTCTCCCAACTTCAGGTGCTTTAATTTTAAAGAAAAAAATTGTAAAAGCCCATCTTGCAGGGCATTTTACGTGTCAATTGTACTGAAATTGAATTTTTTTATTTCTTTGCCGACCTCGGTCGCTGTCTGCTTTCCATTATTTGCCCCTTTTTTCCTAATGTATTTTCGTGCAATATATGTACCATATTTAGTTAGTAATCATTAAGATATTGTTTTAAATTTAATTAGCAATTAAAAACAGATGTTTGTGTGAAGTTATGCATTTAATTAGTTTATTTCATATTCAAATGTTTTTCAGGTTCACATTCACCCCACTTTAGATCACTAATGATGACAGTAGTACATGCGAACTCTGATAACGAAAGTAATGTTAAATTTCACAGCTTGTTTGTGAGGTGTCCGTAGGCGAGTGGCTGGCGCGCATGGTTTTCGTGTGTGAGGTCGTGAGTCCTCGTCCCGTATTGCAAGCCACCCGGTGTTTCTTTCTGTTTGGAAAAAAGTTAGCCTATACACTCCGCTCGATTCTGGTGTTAAGAATGGTCGCCGGCTCAACAGGCAGCAATCACCGCTGCTGCCTGGCGTTAATTATAATGCATTTAAAGAAAAAATAATGAAAGCTATGAAACACAATTTGACTGAAATGACAAACGCCGTGCCACCAAGGTTCGGCATAAACAGACAAAAATACCCTAAAGAAAACCTCTTAAAAATCTAGAAAACACGTGTACGTGGTACTCTTTTTGTATTCTAGGTGTTTTCTGAGCCTTTTTGGAAGATTTTTTTCTCATTTTAGGTGTTGTCTGGGCTTTTTCTGAGCGAATTTTTCTTACCTAGCGGTTGGAGGAGAGCAGCAGGAGTGAGGGGGCGGTGGCGGCGCTGCAGCAGCAGGTGCGAGTGCTGGGGAGCGCGGTGGACACTCTGGTGGGGGCGGCGCAGGAGTGGGGGGCCGTGCAGAGCGAGTGGCAGTTCTCCCGCTCCGTCGAGGTGCTGCAGGCCCACAACACCCTCACCATGCAGCGACACCAGCAGGCGCTGCTCCAGATACGACAGCTCTCCAGGTAAGGTGGTGGTGGTGAGGTGGTGTTGTAAGGTTATTGTGACTTGGGTGTGGTACGGTCATTGTACCTGTAGTAGTGGTGGCGGTGGTGGTACAATATTTTTTGTGGTGGTGATACAGTAGTGTTTGTGGTGGTGGTAGAGTTCTTCTAATTGTGGTGGTCCCGATCTGAAGAATAGGAAGACTTTCCTTTTGTTGAAATAGAATAGGTTTTTATTTTGCTGCCTACCATCTTCTTTTGGTTAGCTGGTGTTTTATTTAGCACCTATTACTTTCTTCGTGTTTTATCTTGTTTTATAAACTTATTTTATTTTTTTCTACTCTCTGAGTGCGGGAGCACACCTTGCGCATCGATTCTCCATTCCCTCAATCCCATACCGAATGGTGCCTTGCTACTTCCTCGTTTGGGATCACCTTTGTTGTGGCTTAGGATACTTGAACCAACCAATAGTATTCATAATTTATGGTGGTGAGATGTCTATGGCCATAGACGGGGACATGATGTTCCCCCTGCAGTATCAGCTCGATAATTCGGTGGTGTGCGGACTTGGCTGTCATGCAGCAACTCGGCCTTGCTATACGTTTTGAATTGCTCCAAAACGTTTTATAGAACTGACTTAGGTTTAAATTCATGGTTCGTGAGAAATCTTAATTAAATATGATTTCAATGCGTGGTACTTTCTTCGTTTTTAAATTCCTAATGGTCATTCGCCTCAAGAAAAATAACTTCCCTGGTTTTAATTCGGAAATGTTTATTCAACTTTAATTCCTCCTAAGCGTAGCTTAATAAAAAAATAGAAAATGTTGAGTCATAAGTTTTTAATCAGTGGATACATTTTTCATGGGCACTGTATACTACTTGGATTTGAATACATTTTCACGTCTAATATATCAATGGGTGTATTGATGGCTGGACGGGGAGTTGAATAGAATGTTCGGAGTAGCTCTAAAAATCTCACTCCCTCGCTTCCCTACCGCCTCATTTCCCCCAACATCCCTTTACCCCTTCACCTCTCTACACCCCCTCTCCCACCTCTCTTCACCCCCTCTCCCACCTCTCTTCACCCCCCCTCACCCACC
>JACJUY010014081.1:0-13516 GCA_014220935.1 Platorchestia sp. MABIK | reverse complement strand
TTTTCAATGTCTCAAATCATGCCTTTCATCTAATCCTTAGGCGAGAATGAATGCCTTGCACATTGCATAATATTTTTCAATCTTCAACACATAAGAAAACGTCGGTTATTTTGATAATTCCAATAAATTTGAATGTTTAATACGAAAATTTGGAATGATGAGTTCACTGTCAATTTTACTTACTACTCATTGAAAAATTAAACCACATTTTTTCTTCAATTGTAGCATGACCAAAATGTTTCCCTTTTACTGACAAAAAGTATTTCTTTTAGACATTGAAGTATATTTCCTTTTACAACCTACACATAAGCATCTTGGAGTTTATCATTTCTTCTACTAAATTACAATGTGGGTTTTAGCTCGATTTCTTTGATGAATTAAATAGATTGATTTCGTATTTAATGTCATCAGTATATTAACAACATATTTGACAAAAATTGTGAGCAGAGAACCTTCATAAACAGCTCTCCAGCAGAAAAATGAAACATCAGAATACGTATCACCAATTTTGACGTGTTATTCACGATTCGCTTGGTATAATTGAAATCATTAGTGCTCAATCATTCCAATACCGCAATAGTTCAGCTTAGGTCCAATATATTATATTTTCTGTCAAATTCTCTTCAAGAGTCAAGGAATAGTAAAAAATTAAATTTCTTCCTTCAATACCTCAGTCAAGAAACAAAAAAACATTTAGAATGATTTTCGATTTTCTTTACCAAATACTCAAGTGTTCGTCAGAGAATTTACTTTTCTGAGGTAAGAGTGCACTTCTCTGAAGAAAATTTTCTCAGAAATTCTGCTGAGAATTGGTCAGACACTTGATAATAATTTACTGACGATATTTTTCTACATTTATAAATGATTGTTTCGTTTTTTTCAGTTCAGGGAAATATCAAAGGTAAAAAGCGTTTAACATCATCGAATGAAGTCAGAGATGTTGATTTACCATCTTCTTCACCACTTCTGCAAGGAACAATTTTAATACACTTCTCATTTCTTACGTTCTTCACACTGTCAAACATATTGGAAACCACAAACAGGCACAATTAAAATGATTGATTTTCATCGGCATGTTCAAGGGGCGTTAAAATGGTGAGTTGGATCAGTAAAACGTAACCCATTTACCAATAAATTCAAATATGTCGACAAATGTGCTTCAACATTTTCAGCACCTTACTCTTTACGAAGCAGTACATTCTCCTGAGCAGCTAATTTAATTTTTCTGACCGAACTGGTTTTTACTCTGAAAACTTAGTTGAACGAGCAGAGTAAAACTTGGGGAAAAATTGAAACGCAAATTTTTCAACACTCAACAGTATCGATTAAATGAAATACTTTTCAACTTTAAATTCATCAGATTACTGTGCAAAGCTTTATAAAGGACAGAAATATTTCTGAATGAATTCAATATCATACCGGTCGAGCAATCGGAGAGTATTGAAATTTTTAAAATACGTTTAAATCAAGTAGAATGAAAGCGACGTTGTATTCTAACGCTGGGAAACCTTGTTTTGACACTTAATTCAACCTGATTTCATAAATCTAAATTAACTTCAGCATAAACTTCGAAGAAATCGCTGCAGAGCAAAAGAGTAGAACTTTTCAACTTGAGGGGCTCTCGAACGAAGAAAACTCTTAAAAAAGGATGTGCAGTGGATGCTATCTTCTCAGCTCCGGCAAAGATCGTTGGGAGATTCAATGACCAATCTTCTTCGTTCATAAACTGGCCCTTTTGAAAAAATATTGAAAAATTTCGACAGTTAATCTACAAATTATCCTCACAATGAAAGAAAATAATGTTGGCGGGAAACATTTGCATTTTTCAAAGACTAATTAAAATGATGGTGATATTTAGACTACCATATTTACTCAGCGCCAGAAACGTACAATACACTCATTTATTCTTTAGCAAAACTGTGGAACTTATGCAGCACCCGGCTGTTGCTTACAAATAATTGATATGTCTGTTCAGCAAACTTTTAAAATTAGCTTTTCTTAGTAAATTTTTTCATTTTTTCATTAACCGAATCTTGGATGTAGGTTAAAGGTGTTTCATTAAAGATTAATTGTGCGTGATTATTCTCCCCAGTTAGTGTGCGGTGTATTTTATTTTCATAAAGTCATTATGTGCGGTGTATTTTAAGTTAATGCCAAACACATAGTCTTGATCAGACATGAATTAAACTTAAAACCTATGAGCGAATGAATTTGAAAAGCAATGAATATTACAGGACAAATCAAATGAGAACGAAACATCCACAGTGTTTCAAATTTTCTCTCCTTCCGAATTGTGATTAATCGAAACCTTTACCTTTGTAGAAGAATTATTGAATTTCTTTTTCGGTGTTAGAATGACTTATCTGGAAATAAGGCAGTCCTATTTCTTATGCTTTAAACACTCGTGGTTTTTCGTTTTTCGTGTCAGGTATTATTATGGTTATGATTGAGGCCCGAAAGCTGATGTTTCATGTCTGGGATGACACACAAAAGAGAGTTGTGAAGAGTTACGTAGTTTATTGCACCACAAAGAGCTTTTTCTTCAAGTACAATTTTTATGGAACGTTACTGCAGGGCGGGAATAAAATTTCGCACTTCTGTGTTTCTATTCTGTTGTGTATGTATTGTCTGAATTCGCTCGTGGGACGGCAGATGTATCTGCGAGCCTCTCGCTGTTGCATGAATAGTTTTTCTTTATTGCTCGGTTTTCCTTGAGTCAGATCTCGACCTATAAGATATTTTTTGTCTCGTAATTTATGAACATTGGAAAATTGCCAAAAACATGTTTTTTTATAAAAATAGCACAGCGTAGTGATATTTTTCCAGAGGATCATCCACAGGATGACCCATAACTTACCCTTTTAAAAATGGATACGAAGAAAACTATGAAACATAAAGAGTTTGTCATTCATGGAAAGAGACTTCTGCCTCAGCCGCACAAAAATATAGTAAATTAAGCCCTTAGGAACAATAGATTATTAACAACTGAAAGTTGGAAACACAAAATAAACGAACTTTTTTTCAATCTACACTATTAAATCATTATAATCAAACTAATACGCGAGCGAAGTAATGTAATCGTGTTCATTTCCATACCTTACGAACAGAATAGAAATATCTTCGCACATCCAACCCATTAAACGGAAAACAGCTTGAAAGGAAATGTTGGTATTTTAAAATGAGTCATAAAACTGATTAAAATTGATACAAATAAGTGCCAGCGAGAGGAGTTGATAACGAATTATCAACACACAATTGAAGAGAATAGAGAACACATCTCAAGAACCGGCTAAAATTCACTAGAAAAATACAAGCTTGAGAATATTTAAAAACGCTTATCTCGAGCTAATGAGAATATGAGAGAATATTAAAGTAACTCCCAGCGGGAATTCATTAAAATCATGATTTTCATGCTACATGTAAACTGCACGAAAATAAAAGCCTCATGACACAATTGATTCAGCGATAATGACATATTTCTTCTTTGAAAGCAATTACATTCAATAATACAATAAAATGTGAAGCTTGCCAAACAAGGTTGTTTTCAGTGTCAGATTCATTTACTTTCGAAAGATATCAAGGATGTATTTTTTCAAGGGGAAGGCGTCATATCATATCGATAGTTGACTGCATAATTCTGTTAATGAGTGAGTTCTAACTTTTATTAATCAGCCGGAGTCTCTATCGACAAAGTTTTTTGCTAAAAAACTCATTGTGAGGCCATAGCGGCAAAACGATACTTGTATCCTAGCGACATTTTCTACTGAAATCAATATTTAGTAATTTATGAATATCGAAGTATAATGCTGCGTGGAAAAGCGTTCAAAAATATTTCCACATTTATATTTCTCCAGTGTATATACTTCGACAGAAAAGATTCTGTTAAAAGTGCGTACATTTGATTACTACTACGACTAGGCCCTGAGCCGTCATGGGAAAAGAAAAGATGTTGAAGGAAAAGGTGAGAAACGGCTACCCTGACCGAGATGCTTCGTGGTGATGTGTGTCGTGGTGATGTACGTAGTGTACCAAGATTTTTTTGAGTGTAGTTCCAACAACAATAGAGAACTACACCTCATGCAGCTAGAGAGTCATTGCCTATACTAAAAGCAATTTATCTACATCGATTGGCTTCACATCACGGTGATGTGGCGTGGCCACTTTGATTTTTAGCTTAAAATGGTTGCGATCTTCCTCAGGAAATATTTCATTGGAAAAATTCAGATTAACAATCCTGATACCTTACAGGAATTACAATGCACCCGACTTCGAGAAGTTAACGATGTAACTCTAAAGGTCTTGAGTAAAGTAATGAACAGGACCAGCAAACGAGTGTTTATTTGAGCAATAATGGGAATCATCTATACTTGAAAGGTATTATGTTCCATGCCCTAACATAAAATAAAATTCCGAAGTCTTTTGTATCGTATTTAGTAACCCCGAACATTTTGTGCGTCGCTTCTAGATCTCGAAGTCAAAAAGGGTGAGAGACTAGCGGCCTATCTTCTACTTTAACAGGGTATGAAACTGTTTTGCCAGAGGACTGTAATCTTTTTCCAAACGGCATACGAAAGTTCTATGTAAATTGCATTTCTGTGTTCATTCACAAATGAGATGATTGCATTTGCTACGAACGGCTAAAGTTTTTGATGGCGGCTCATCGCGTATGTTTTTTTGTGTATTGTGTAATCTGTTATAAATTATTCTAGCCATACAACAAGGCAGCGTGTCGAGAGCATCATTGGAAAAAAACAGATCTACATTCTGAAGTGAAGGAACATTTTTCAATCACGATTTTGTATTATACGTCTCGCTTAGAAATAATCTTACGGCACTGAACGGAACTTAAAAAATTTGCTTGTCCAAAAATCGACGTTAGCGCTTCCCATGAACTCATAACACCTCATTGTCTCAAGCACTACATGTTTGCATCCTGAAGTGGGGTTTTTGGTATCGTGAATAGTCTAAATGGAAAACTTGCCTCCGCAGAGTGGGGCAGTGCAAAATCGTCCCGAATGCATCTTTTTCTGACGAATTCAATTTTTTCAGATTCGGCTTGTGCTTTCTTTGCTGAAAGAAGATCCTGGGTTTGGCATGTGCGGATTCTTCAGCCTCTCCAGAGCTCGGCTTGTCGAGGTACGTCATCTTTCGCCGACATTTCTATCTACGGAACTCGATTATAGTTTTGAGACGTAAATTTGATGGTTGGCAAGCAAATCGCTTCCTGTAGATTGCGATTTTTTCTTTGAATGATCCTCCTATAAGAAATGCAGAATTTCGTATTAATTTTGCTTGTAATGTTTACGAATGAACTTATTTTTAACAAATCACGAACGTATTTTGACTAATCGTGTTTAAATTCATACTAATCAATACATATGAGAGGGTCATCGGTAACTTTTCAATGAAATAAATGGCAATCTTTTCCATGGTATTAGCTTTGAAAAAGCCAAAAGTTAGCTCAAGTGAAATGAAAATGTTAGCGCACAAATAAGCTTCACGAAAATGCTCTACAATTTAAATTTACAAACAGTAGAGCTATGGTAGTATTGTACATGTTGATGAATTTACTTCACATTGAATAAAAACAAAAAATGAAACCATTTGATGCATTCACTTAAGAACGATCTTTAGGATAAAATTTACCGAAAGAACATTCAAATTCTAGAAAAACTTTTCTGATTTTTCTCGCAAGGCTATTGTAATTGCACTGTTGTCTTTCGATTTTAAAGCGCAGTTCAGGTTCAGGTCGTACACGTTAGTTGACGTTTTTTCGTACTTATGGCCCACATCATTCTGCTAAACTATGTTCTTCAACGTTTTAATCAANTCTGGATACCAGATAAAAGGAACAGTAAATTTCTTTGACACCACCCTAGGGGTTCCAATGAAGGACAATATCCTTGCACACGTTTTGAGGACGCAGTACTCCTTGAGGATTGTAGAATTCATGAGATAGACTCAAAAGTGAACGCTATTTGTACCTGTTTTTGTCAGTGTGTGTTAGGTTGTTGCCAACTATCCTCAGTCGCAGCCCTACACAACAAAGTCAGCAACTCTAGGTATGTACAGGATGAGTAAGTAAGTTTTACTTATTCTTCACACTTTATCCCTCCTGTTTTGTTCAGGAGGAGAGCGAGCACTACAATCGATCCCTCTTATGATTCTAGTCGTTTTATATTTCAATCTTCTCGCATCGCCTTTTCTTCTCATCCTGATGTTTATCCCTTCTTTTGCTTAGGTAGCTGGCAGTGCCTACAGAGACCTCAAAATTTGCATCCTCGTGCTGCCACTTGAACTTGAGCTTCTCCAAGTTTTTGTCACTCGATTTACAGAGCGGAAGCGGAGAATAAAGCTGAAATAAATATATGCTTTAAAATAAGTGAACTAAAAATGAAGCAATGAACATTTTCACATGCTGATGCTTGAATTATTAACTGATCCGTTAAATTTACTGAGTTTGAAGCAATCAGAGAATTTAAGAAAAATATAACTTTGTCAAAACCGATGGTCATGAAAAATTGGGTGTATGTACGTTGTTGTAAAAGCTCAAGTTTGACAGTATATTAAAATGTGTTGGCAATTTTACAATGTTCTCACCATAAAAGATGCTACAAATTGTATTCATTTTTAAGTAACATCAGGTATCACTTCTAACAAATATTTCTCGTGAAGTTTTCGGTGCGAAACCTCTAAAAAAGAGATAAAACTTGCAACTGAAAAAACACGCGATAATTATGAGGTTCATATCCCGTCCTGATTAATTTTGATCAACATCTTTCGAAGGAAACGAATTAGTTTTCTGAAAATGCACTTCAACAAATAAATTTTCCAACTGAGTCATAAAAATGAGGTCATGATGAGTAAAACTTATTTTACATCTCAAGCGCTGCAAAACTGTAGTGGAATCATTCGCGTCTTTACTTTTTAACGAAAGATCTGGTGCCTAATACTTGCTTCTGTTGAGAATTAGTGAATGTATTGTAGGCAAATCAAGTAAAGATCAAACGAAAATCATTTCAAACGTACGTTTTCCCTTCAATAATATTTTTTGTATGCGGTACGAATGGTAATAATGTAAATTTTTCAGGCATCGGAAAGCCTTTAAACAAAATTATATGCTTCCCTGACCTTGTTCAGAAAATTCAACTACACAACGATTTCAAGAGCGTTCTCATGACAAGAAATAATTCAGCGAGCAGTACGTCGCTCTTAAGTACTCGCAGTCCATCTTCGCTCGATCATCAGGCCTGCTGCGGGCAAGATTTACGAATTATAAATCTCATACCGCGTGAAAAACGAGGAGCTCGCAGCCGAGTGATCTGTCTTGCTTGTGTTGGCAGATTGCGTGTTTTGCGGCCACTTACTTCATCATCCTCCTGCAATTCCGCTCCTCCGAGACCGGTGCTGATCCCAGCAAACCCGCCCGTGCTCACGCGCGCCGCGGCCATCTACTCAGCTCAGCATCCGACTCCTCAGAACTGTATTCCAGTTCTAACTAAGTGACGCAGTAATGATCTGGCAGACTTCCGAAATCTGCTTGTGTTTCATGTGCTTCACAGTGTGCACCTACTGCCATGGGGATGAATAATTTATTGAGAAACTACAGTGATGTTGTGAATTACCTTGAATCTTCCCTACTTCAATTCCATAACATCGTGCTTGTACGACAATGACAGTTAACGATGTCAGGAATAACGGCGTGTATTTTCATGCTTTCTGTGAACTATTTTCGGTGTGCTGAAAAGTTACGTCGAATAAATGACCAGTAAATCTTTCATTTAGGACGTCAAGCTTGCGAGATATGATCTAATCTAATTCAATCTAATTTCCCCTTCATCAGTTTCTCTCCTCACACGCCATTTATCGAAGTAGTGATTAATTATACACTTGACGATTTGTCTGATTGGAAGGTGCATCGAATTATTTAAAAGGGTGAATGATTTTAGAATTAAAGATCCAACGATGGTTGTGCGCTCACGTGCTTATACAGGGTGGCTCATAAGTAACGCACCCTTCTAAAAAATTAATAAAAACTAGACTGTGAAAGGTATAACGATAGGATTAATTGCAAACGATAGAGGAACTCTTTCTGGTTTATCCTGTCTACAGATACCCAGTGTATATTGCGCTAATAAATCTTTAAAATCTACCTTCAAAAGGGTGCGTTACTTATGCGCCACCCAGTATGAACCAAAATATATGTAGTTCAGAACAGGAGTTTAAATCAAACGCATAGAATGAGGGGAAGCAAATGGTATTCTATCAACTGCACACCCGTTAAGCGCTTGTTCAGCACGATCATCATTGCGTGTTGCAGCAGGAACCTGCTTCGTGTTGTGGTATCCCAGTGAGTTAACTCTTGAAATAATTGCATTTTTATCTTTAACTGTTCATATCTACGTGCACAACCCAACCAAAACAATTATTGCACCTTGGAGATATGTGGATGTTATGAAAACAAACTTAATTGTTTATTCTAGAACCTTAAACAGCTTTCATTTCATAAGGCACAAATTCTACAACATTTACAAAACAATCCACACGAATATTTGTTCAAAGTGCGAGTAAACGTTGAGAAGAATTTTCCGACGAATGAGATCAGGTGTTGGGGTTCGCAACTCCCTCTCCAGTTGGCTCCACAAATTTTTGCTGGGGGTATAAATCAGGAGATTGCTGAAGTCATTTCATGGGAGAAAATTATCCCTTGTGGTCCATGAAGCAATTTTACACTTTGTGAGACTACTTGTAATGGATGCGAGCTTTGTCGTCTTGAACATTGGGAGAATCATAAGAAAAACAAAAACTCATAGATGGATGAACTTAGTCACCCAGTACGTTCAAATAATCATGAAATTTTATTATATTGCTGCAAAAGATCGCCGAACCAAATCCTGGCCATGTGAGGCACACTCGAATCATTACACTGCTCTCGAAAGCCTGTACTGTAGGAGAAATGCATGAAGGATTCAAGCTTCATGAGTTTCTCGTCTCATTCTAATTCTGACATCTATCAGACACAAGGAAAACTTCGATTTCTCTAACCGTAGAATGTGTTTCCATAGCTCTATCCAGTCCAGCCTTTACAGTCGTTTGCAGATAGTAGTCGTTTCGTTTGATTAGCTTTACTGACCAACGGTTTTCTGAGGTGGCACAACTCTTCAAACCCGTTTCTTTCAGTCTCGGCGCATGTTGCAAACAATAACTTTCTTTTCTCTTCGTTGTACACGCTAGTCAAGTGCTAAACACTTTTCCGCCTGTTAGCTTTCACATATCGCTTCAGAGAACGCCTGCCGTGTGTATTCAGAGTTTTAGCTCTGTTACTGTATATAACTTAAAATATCTGCACTTCATCATCTTTTTTTCAATAGAATAATTTTTCTTTAGAAAGTTTTTTAAGTCCTATGACCATCATTTGCTATACTTCTCTTGCGCTTTTCCCACCCTGATGCACGCCCATAAACTTTCTTTTGTCAAAGACAGAAGTTGCATCAGTAGGCATTTTGTTTTTTTTCAAATCGTCGAGCGAAACCTTATAAAAATAACGTAAATTAGATCTACGTGTATCAGGGTACAAGAAACTTTTTAGCCAGCCAGTGTATGATGTCCGGTAGAATATGCAACAAGTTATTTTAACTCAGTGCTAATGTTTCATTTTCATTTCGCGTTGCACATGCTTTATAAGCTCACCTTTGCACGACCTGCGCATTGATCAGCAAATCCGTTACCACTCCACGTTACTTATCACGCTCGAACCATTTTTATGATAAAATACTATGTAGTATGCAGTTACTGAATAGAACTCGCAAGTGAAGGCTGACGTACCTATTATTCTATCAAAACCACTTTTTCCAAGTAATTGAAATTGACAACTTCAAGCATTATGTGGAGATGCTGAATGATAATTGGGTAAAACCAGACTGCAAAATTTGTCTTCACATGATCAGCTATTCGTAAGATCGTAAGAGAGATAAACTGGAATTAATTTTAAAATAATGTCGTAAAATCCTTGCCGGACTCGTCCATGTGTCCTAACCAGAGGGCCTTCCGGTAGCTGCCTTGAAAATAAAAGAAGTAAAAGAAAGGGCGGCCCTCTTTTTAGATCTTATTTGAGGCGCAGCACTTCCCGAGGAGCATTTCTTTTTATTGCTCTGTGCGGTGCTTTGCAATAAACGTTCATGGAGAACTTAGTGCATTTATGGCAGCATTAAGAGAATCTTTTTCAAAAAGCTTTTCTCCTTCGCCAGAGAGAACAACAGCGGAGAATGGACTAGCGGAGTCTCCATTATTCTGCACTAAATAAAATAGCTTTCAACTCCTTAGTGAGGCTTCGTTAGTTGACGGCTGAGCAGGAAGCATCAGAGAGCACCGAACCTAATGGGTGAGTGGCTCACAAGCATCGCTTGGCGGTCGTGCGGGGCTTTCGTGTGGGAGCAACGGGGCTGTCGCAGAGCCCTGTCACTAACACTCGAGTGTCTCTTGACCCAGAGAGCGACATAAACTTCTCGAGGTTTCAAAGAACTTAAATTGTTGCTTTTTGCTTTACTCATATCAAAACAAATAACGCACAGTCCATGTGGTGGTATTTCGTTTCTGAACAGACGCATGTTTATGTTTAGTTAGATTCTCAAATGAACCAGATTCGGCACGGCGCAAAACTTTACTCCTAATGGTGTTTTATTGCAAGTTTTTTTCAATATCTCACTGCAATGAAGATTGTAAATCGAGCCTGAGGTCGTATTTCCTTCGAGAATTTTCCGCGTGTTGGAAGAATTTAATTAAAGGTCTTCAACGAAAGAGACGCTGAGTTTTCTTTTCCTTTCGTGAGTGTCGCATTGCATACGAGCAGGTCTTAATCGAACTCAGGCAGTCTTCATACGTACATAGCCTCAATGACTCGACATAAATTAAAATCTGAGGTATGACGACCGAGTAATATGAGAGATTTTTGAAGAGATTTTCCGGAACAGGAGCAAAGCGATGGATAGTACGTGATCATAATCGTTGCTTACAAGGATATGAGCTTAACAATAATTTATTATCAATTTCATGAACTTAAGTTTAATATTTGACTCTAAATAAGACGAACAGCGTGCAATAACTATCGTTTTAAGGCTTGGCGTAAATTCTACTTTTGATAAATGAGAGTGAAGTCATTTGCGTATTCCTGCAATGAAACAAATTTTGAAGGAAGGCCTCAGCGTATGAATCGCATGCAAAATGTACTCCAAGTCCTAAACATTTCAGTAACGTATTTGAGCTTTTTATTGAGGAAGAAAACTGTTCAAAACTTGTTAAATGCTCTTATTATTTATATAACTGACAAAATGTTGACGCTCTGAATGCCAACATTTGTTAATCCCGTTTAAAATGACGTTTGAAATTTTTAAACTTATATATATTAAACCTCAAATAGTGGCTGTAGTATTTTCAGCATAATCACTCGTTTTTCAGCGGAAGAAACGAAGACTGGCCGTGTTAGGATTCGTTGGCGAGAATAAGGTAGTTTCAAAATACCTTGACTTCTAAAGGTAAATCCCTCTGCCTTTGTCACCCAAGTTCGTAGTCTAGCGGCGTGTGGCGTTCACTCTGTTTCTATTCCTTTGTGCCGTGACGTCCACCCTGCTGGTAAGCATAACTATTTCTGATTATTCCTATATTTTTTTGCGTCTCTAGTTTTACTTGTGTAAATGCCATAATCAGTGTAGGGAAAGCGTTGAAGTTTAATTTGTATTAATGTATAGTGTCCAGTGTGAAGTAAGCGTTCCGTTGTTCATAAAGTTATTTCTTTTGTTCTAGGATCGTTACTCTCGCACGTCTCCTCCTTACTTACCTGTTACTCCTTGCCAAACGACCCAATTTCTTGTGAATTGTTTTTATTAATTTTGAGACTTCTGGAATTCCGTAGACCTAACAAGTCCAATTTAGCGTGCTCCGTTGGCCACAATGGATTAACTCTCTGGTAAAACCATCTTGCTTTAATATTTAATTTTCATGTTTTTGCTCTTCATTATCCTTACTGAGGCTAGAATCCTCCAAGCGAACATAAGACAGGAGAGGTCTTGACAGGCCGCAATTTTTAAATGGCAATGTACTGTAAGAAATATCTCTCCTCCTCCTACGTAAATTTAAGAAATGGAGTAATCACACAAGAAATGCGTACATAAGGCATGTTCAACATAGCATTTAAGCTTTGCATGGAGCTAGAATATACTCCCTCCACGAAGCTTTGTCATAAACATGACATCGGTGTAAACTGACTGTACACCAGTTTGCTTCCTGCTACAAAGGCACATTGCTATAGGCACATTGCTACAGCTTCGGTCTGTTTTTCTTAACGTACTGAATAGAATGATAGTGTATGTCAGTTTATTACATAAGAAAATGAAGAATTATCTCAGCAACGAAGCGAAACCAGAATGAATGAACGGTCACAATCTCATCCTAAATAGTTTGCTGTGAAATTGAAATACCGAGTCTACATCGACGAAATAAAATCCATTATTTTCTAGACATGCATCTGAGGCTTGAAATATTACACAGTCCTCTACGTGACCTGTGCATGTGACGTGTTTTCCGACAGCAGCTGCGGTTCGATGATTTCGATGTTCGTTAATAAGAAATGCGTTATGATGTATTTTTTATCCTTGAGCGCGAAGTGCAATTTTGTAGCTAAAAAATCACTTTTTTTGCAGGAACAAAACTAAGGTGATTCTCTTTCTTTTCTTTTTTCGTGCCAAGTGTGATCTAATTGTGTTCACTATTTGAACCGCAGAATATCATAGAGCATGCAAGCCCGTGGCGCAGAGCTCAAATGCACCAATTGGGGTCAGGTTTCTTTTTCAGTAATCGCCAAGAAAAAGTTCTCATGCATCCTATATTTATATCATCTATGATAGTTCTGAGCCTTAAAACTGTATCGACGAGCTCTCTTTAGTTCGTTGAAATTGCTCCACTGGTTCGATGAAAATTGCTCAGTCGTTGCTCTACGGGTCTAATACGAGTAGTAAGCAATAGATACCGTCGATGAGTTATTCTGTTCACATGTTTGAAGTTTCCTGGGTATCATTTAGCATATAAGCGACATGAAAGCGATCATTAAAGATAGTTAAGAAAGTAATTAATGGGTACTCTGCAGATGATCAAGTTGTTCCTGATTTATCAAATATTTAATTTCTCCGTGAAACAGACAAAAACGTAAGTCGCTGTCTCGTGGAGGTAATTCCTGTTAAATTACGGCTTCAATACAGTCATCGTTCGGCAAATCGGCAAATCGTGAGCAAAGCTCCTCTCACTCCTCCCTCCATTTCACGAAGAGTTCTCTCTTTTTTAAATAGTTGTTATTTATAACTCATCGCTCTTAGACACTCTGAGTTAATGTTAGTAAAAGATCAGAAATGTGCTGTGAGGCTAAACTAACTTAACATAAATTATTCTAACTCAACCTACCCTCGTGTTTTTTTCGGAATATTAATTGACCACGCTAGGTTTCGTCAGCGTAAAAACCTCCTGGTTA
>JACJUY010014080.1:0-18356 GCA_014220935.1 Platorchestia sp. MABIK | reverse complement strand
TCGAAACGGTCTGAACCTAATCACAAAAATACAAATGATCCTAACTTAATCACACAAGACACGTAATGAAATAATCCTAATTTAATTTAGCAGAGCACAAAAGATACACTTTGCACCGGATGGAAAAGGACACTCGAAATCTCACCCGAAGCACGAGAAAACTGAAGCACCGTACGCCGTGCGTGTGAGTATGAAGTGAGGCTTCTAAGATGGAGTCTGGCGCTGTTGCCATATCGCACGGGTGGAAATCGGAACAGCGTTTCGGTGAAAACTACTTGCGCAATATTCTCAACAAAGTTCAGGGTTTTATTAATGAAATTGGTGATTGAAGCTACGAAAGTGTTTGTGTTAATGATAATGAATTTTTGTGATATTAAAAATGCGGAATTAATATGAGATTAAAAACGTGAAATTTAAATGTGAAATTAAAATTTGTCAGGCATGGCTACGTGTGCTGATGGTTCACTACATGCTTTTGTTAGCTTTGCTCTCAGTTTTGATTGCAGTCTTTAAGGAATTGTAATTCCATTTTGATGCTGGGTGTTTTGTAAGTAGATGAGCTACTGCATGAAGGAGACAGTGTCCATCGGGTTTGGTGGGAATCAGCTCTATTTTCCATGATCGTTTCAATTCATCCATTGTGGAATTCATGCGTTCACAAATCGGGGAGGAGACGCCAATTTTGCAACGAGGAATGCTGTCTTTTACAAAAAATTATATATATTTATGTATTTTTCATAAGTTAAAGAGAGGGTGCAGTTATACATCTATTTTTCACTCTCACTTTCCACTTGCAATTAAAAAATTTACACATCAAAAATATACAATTTATATTCGACACATCTTGTGAACACTAAGCTGTTTTGCTTCAAGAAGTTATTTTTCTGACAATGCTTCGGAGCAAGCTTGCAAAAACTTATTCTGCTTTTCTAATTGTTAGGGACCTAAATCGTCAAGATATGGCGAGAATCTAATGATTTTAGATGTTTCACTGTGAAAATATAGTGTGTATTTTGACCATGTGGCAACCCTTAAGTTTCCCGCCAAAACTCGTCGTAGATGTGTTGTACTGTTTGCAACTTGCGTTTGACCAAATTTTATCAGTGAATAAAGGGATTTACCATTAAAAATGGATGTAGCAGAACTTCAAACGGGTCAAACACAGGTCAAAGATGAAGTTGGGGATCGTTGTCAGAAACTTTTTCAAGACTTCCTTGAAGAGTGAGTAACTGTGTCATAAATTTGTGCACTGGTCTTACACTCTCATGTTATCGAATGTACCTATTAACATCCGAGACGATATTCTTATTGAATAGGTTTATTTGTGAAAGAATCTGAAATGACCTTCTTTCTACAACCATGCTTGAAATAATTTGATCATGAACTGAGAGCTTTTTTGTGCATGTTTTTAGTAGGACTCTGAATTTAATACACCATATTCAACATACAAAGGCATCATTTTGGAGGTGAAAAGGGAACTTGCATGTGCCACCAAAGAGATTCCTTAAGTATTGAGGGTTTTTTATTGCTGTATTTTACTTGAGAAATGATATATGCGCGTATCTGTGAACAAAGTAGGATTAAGCTAAAAAGTTGAATTGTTGAAATTAGAATAAATATTTGAAGTTTATTCATACAGTTCATGTTTAATGTGAGGGTTGTTTTCAGTTTATGTAAGATGGTGTTGTAGTTGGCTAGTTCTAAAAAGAATATATAAATATCTAGTATTGGTAAACCAGCTCTAAAGATAACTAATGACACATAAGTACCTTCTGGTGGAATTGTGGCTATGACTTTTTTTTTATCTATGATGAGTATTTGGAGTGTAATAAATCATTATCAAAAGTTATTGCCAATAGATTTTCTTTAATTTTAAGGGTTTATTAATTGTTTGCATTAACATTTTTCGTTTTTGGTGCTGGGGTTAAACTAGATATATTTTATAAAATGTGAAAATGCTTCTGGTATGTTTTAGACCATTATATTCTGTAGCATATGAGTTGCTTGGGTTTTGCCGTTGTACAGAAGAGTGGCCAAGTGGAAGTTTTAGTAAGAACTGAGAATGAAGAGTTAATTTATTGTGTCCAGACAGACAATGAAAAATTTAACCTACTATTTTTTCTAAAATATCCCTAAATTAGAATAATGAATATTAACCATTTCAACAATTGATTGTTGGATATTGTTGGCTAGTTGTGTACTTATAAACTGTTAATACTGACATTAAAATTTACTTATCCATTTGAGATTATTTACAAAGCTGATTTTATTCTTATTTAATTTCAGATTTCAAGAAGCTGGTGAAGTCAGATACCTTGATGAGGCGCGGGATTTGGTCAAGCCTGAGCGGAACACACTAGAGGTCTCATTTGCAGATGTGGAGAAACACAATCACAATTTGGCTACAACGGTTATTGAAGAATATTATAGGTAAGTTTCCCTGCTGAGTGCTGTTGCAGGGATCAAAAGCTGCATTACTTCTGCTAGGGATTAAGTCAATGAACTGCTTGGTCTGCATTTTAAGTTTATTGTAAAAAATTAGAATTAATCATTCCACTCATTATAGTTGTAATGAAAACATTTTGCTGCCTTGTCTAATATGAGATTAAATAACTACCTATATTATTTATGTATAATAAAGATTTAAATGCTGCTTATTGTCTTGGACAATTTATTGTTTATTATCTGGTGATCTTTTTGTAAGCATCTTATCTATTGTGTTGAAAGTTTGCCATTAGAAACTCAATCTTAGAGTGAATGCTTTGATCTAGCTAAATACATTTGTTGAGAATGTTTTGTCAACATAACAAGTAGAAATAGCTCATTGATGTGTTAACACATGTAAGTTATTATTACTATTCAAAATAAAGGCCTTTCAAGTGCCAGCATCTATGATAAATAATCACTGCCTACTCAATACTGTCATGCCATAATGATCAATGTGTAAAAATTCTTTCTGGAAAGTAAAGGAATATAAATCTTACTGGCAAAGCCAGTATTTTTTGAGTTAAAAAAATCAAGCAGAGAAAGTGTTTTTTTTCTGTTAATTTTGAAATTTGACATTCAGATGACATATAACTGTATACATAAAAGAAATTGGTTTCCATAACTGGTCCTTCACTACAAAAGAAATTCTAGTTATATATCTTGTAGGCTTTTTTTCTCTCTTAAGCTGAATGCTTGTTAGACATGTCAATTCATTTATTCCCATTAATCTCATTGGAACTTTTTTTTCCAGAGTTTATCCGTTTCTGTGTCGTGCTGTGAAAAATTTTGTCCGGGACCACGCTGAGATTGCCGTTGAGAAGGAATACTACCTCAGTCTTATTGATGTGCCCACACGACACAAAATCAGAGAGCTCACCACTCAAAAGATAGGAACTCTCGTCAGAATTTCCGGTCAGGTGAGTTGCAGCACACGGGTCTGATGGGGATGGTTTCTCTCTTGCAAACATGCTTTGTGCTTGCTGGAAATATTCCTCCTTTTTCATTTATTAAAATTTTATCAGCAAACATTGTCTTCTAAATTAATGCACTTGGCTTCACTTGCGGCCCTCTTGTTCTTTCTGTTTAAATTTTCAGCGTTAATATTGGAATTTATCTCAATTAAAAAAAGATAGAATTTGTTTGGAATTTGGATGTGTCTTGTGCCAATTCTCAAATATTTAAAATTTGGAACCAGTAACTATTTTTGAAGTCATTACCATTTTTCCCTTCCTATTTATTTTCTCATAGTTTGATGTATTGATCATGTGCTAATGCTTAGGGCACAACTAAAACATTTATTGATTTTTAAATAAGAACAATAGTTGTCTAGACTACAAGTCATTGTTTTTAAAAATGAGCATTTTGGGCAACTCATCATCAGCCCAATTAAAATGGCTGTATTCTACAATTCTTGCCCATGTACAAATCCTCACAATCTTCCAGACTAAAATAATGATGAGTAAAGGTAAATTAACTAATGCCAGGTTGGTTCTTGCTGCTTTCTTGCGCAATTTTAAGCCTGGCTTAGAATCTTAGTGACTAATGTGTGCAGCATATTGCATACAATGCAAAAAAATGTAGTCCAGCAATTTTTCAGTATAATTTTGGTGCTGAAATAGTTCTGCCATATTCTCAATTTTTTTCTAAAAAAAATTTTCAGTAGGAATATTGGTGGCTGATGATGATGTACAAGTTATGGTCTTAATTTAAAAGCATTATTTGAAGGCTGAACCAGATTTTCAAAATAGATGGCAACCTACATGAGTAGGACGCCACAGGCACCAGAGGAGAAGTAGGAGTAAAGTAATAGTCTTCAATTCTAACATCTGTACTTCAATTTTTATTTCGTTCCAGGTTGTGAGAACTCACCCGGTGCACCCAGAGCTTGTGTCAGGAACCTTTGTCTGCCTTGATTGCCAGACTGTCGTTAAAGATGTGGAGCAGCAATTTAAGGTAGAGGAGCTATTGAAGTTACTCTGTAGAATGGGGAGCAGCAATGTGAGGTAGAGGAGCTGTTTAAGTTACTCTGTAGAATGTGGAGCAGCAATTTAAGGTAGAGGAGCTGTTTAAGTTACTCTGTAAAATGTAGAGCCGCAATTTGAGGTAGAGGAGCTGTTTAAGTTACTCTGTAGAATGTGGAGCAGCAATTTAAGGTAGAGGAGCTGTTTAGGTTACTCTGTAGAATGTAGAGCCGCAATTTGAGGAAGAGGAGCTGTTTAAGTTACTCTGTAGAATGTGGAGCAGCAATTTAAGGTAGTCTTGAGGGTATGAAGCATCCATTTAATCTATTCTCAAGGATATGCAACAACAATTGAAGGCAGTCATTAGGGTATGACTCGGTGTTTCAACGTATTTGTTTTGGAAAGCACCCATCTGACGTTGCGTATATCGTTCAAGGTAAAATGATATTCTGCTCGTTAATTGTAGAACCAAGAAACTGGTGTCATTTCTTTATCAGCACTTCTAACTTTTTTCTTCTACTTCTATATAGTTTTAGAGCCTTGCTTCTCAACTTACTGTTTCTATGTACAGGAGATTTTGTGTGCAAACACACCTGTGCATAGATTCTGCGTTTCTCTAATTCCATACTAAATGGTGCCTCCATCCATCCTTCAATTCTTTGGAACACCTTTGTTGTGGTTATAGGCTGAAACTAAATTCTAGTTTAATCCTCCATATAACTGTCTCCTCATGGTTATATTGCACTTATGTTCAGATGTGTTGTGTTCATGTACAATGTTGATAAAAAAACTCAATAGATGTAAACCCAGATATTTTTCCGCTGTGATAAAATACCGGGACCAGGATGCTACATGATCTGAAATATGCTAACTAAAACGTTTGCAAATGGACGCTAAAAGAGAGTCTTGAAATATGTCATTTCCAATCTATTGTTTATGTGTTGTATTATAGTGTAATTATAGTTGCAGTTATATTCATATTTTTCACAACTGTAATTGTTTGTAATTTATATTACTGTATCGATGATTTTCTGCATCGCAATTTGAAGATTTTTCAGACTATTTCTGAGCAACTTTTACTTCAAAAAGGTTCATGATAAAGTGTCCAGAAATATGTCTCATTTTTGTTTGTTGAGTGTGAGTAACGCTTGCTGCTCTGATAAATGATACTCCTTCTAGAGGTGAGTCTCCACACGTGATGTTCTGCCCTCAGTATACACAGCCAAGCATCTGCCGGAACCCAGTGTGCAGCAACCGTGCGCGCTTCCTCCTGGACACCAACAAGAGCCGCTTTGTGGACTTCCAGAAAGTGCGCATCCAGGAGGTGCAGGCCGAGCTTCCGCGGGGGTGTATACCGAGGAGGTAACTGAGATAAGAGCTTCATTGAGCTTTGTATCTTCAGTGTTGAGAATATAATTTGTAATAGTAGTTATATTCGTAATGGAGAGATACCCTGTGGGTGAATACCGAAAAGGTTATTGAGATCAGAGGCTGAGTTGAGTTTTGTATCATCAGTGTTGGGAATGTAATTTGTAATTGGGGTTGTAACTGTACTCTGAAGGTGCCCTGGAGATGCATACTGAGGAGATAATTAGCAATGTGGGCTGCATTGAGCCATGTATCCCCAATTTTGTAGTTGCAAGTAATTTCTCATAGCTGAAAATACTGAAAGAATACCATAGCTCATAGTTCTTGTAATTTTTTATTTCTCTTACTGGGCCACTTTCTGGTCCGTGAAATTTTTCATTGAAATCTATTAAGCTATTAATAGATTAACTATTGTGGCGGAACTTAAGCGTGCTCATGATGGTAGATATTAATATTAGTATTAAGGATAGAGTATATTTCTTTGCTGTATTATCTACATTGTGAAGAAAAGTATCTAATTTACCATTACGTTATTAAATCTTACAATTACTTCGACCTCTAGCCTTTCCGTTGGTGATATTTTACTGAATTTCATCTCAAGTTTTTGCCTTTCATTGATGTGTTAGCACTCTGTCACTTCATTCACTAAACTAATTTCGGAACAAAAAATCTAGGATTCTTGTATACATTTTTTCCTTGGATGTGTAATCACATTATTTATCTTTTTCTTCATTCTAGTAAAAGTAAAGCGCTTTTGTTTTACATTCGTTCAAACTTGTGTAAGCCAGTTTTTTCTCAGTTGTAGTGGCTATGTAAATATATTCGCAGTTGTCATTTCTAGGTGTGTTCAATTATCATAACAAGGTTTTTCATGAATGCAGTCACAAACTTCATTCATGGTTACGATACCCCAGTTCATTCATGGTTACGATACCCCAGTTCATTCATGGTTACGATACCCCAGTTCATTCATGGTTACGATACCCCAGTTCATTCATGGTTCGATACCCCAGTTCATTCATGGATATGATGGCAGGGCTCGATATTCATTTCCAGCTGTGATGACAAGATAAGTTCACATGAGTGTCATTAGCAAGCCATGCTCACAATGTTGACGCTCGATGGGTGTGCAGTGTCGAGGTGGTGGTGCGGGCCGAGGCGGTAGAGCGAGCACAGGCAGGCGACAGGTGCGACTTCACAGGCACCCTCATCGTCGTGCCTGACGTCGCCTCCATCAACCTGCCGGGAGCGCGCGCTGAGAGCAGCGCCCGGCACGCCGGCGGCAAAGGTTTCTTGTGTCGCTCAAAGGAAATTGTAGACGTTGTAGGAGTGTCTTTGTGTGGGAATTCTTAGTGTGCTTTAGTAGCAGTTTAATTGCAATGCTAATGCAGTTTGTCTTCAGTTGCTTTGTTGTTTCCAACGCGTTTTTTTTTTGTGTCACTTTGATTTCAGTGCAGGTGTAATTAGCCTTCAGGAAGTAGCATTTTATGTGTTTTTAATATTGCATTAACATTGTTGAGACAGGTGTAGCGTATTCTTATCTTCTTTATCGTATTCTTATTGATTCCTCAAACCTTTTTTGTGTCATAAAAGTTCTGGTACTGATGTAATTTGTCCTCAGCTACGTAGGAGTTCCTGAGATGTTTTTGGTGTTACATTAAATTCAGCTCTCGGATAATTTGTTAATCATTACTCCTAGAATTTGTTGCAAGTGCCCTAGTTTTTTCTTTCGGGTATGATTTTCATTTCTGTACCACTAGTGGAATTTGTCACGTGTGTCACTTCTTGCTCTAACACGTAATTTCACTATAACTATGTAAGAGTAGAGCAATTTTCTGCCATTTGGAGTTAACCCTCTAGTACCTAAGATAATATTCCGTGAAAAACTTCTTGGTGTGTATTATTACAACTTATTATGTATTACAATGCATTTGAAATATTTAAATAAAATTATTATTTGAATAAATTAATTGCAACAATATGTATTTCACAATGAATCTGAACACCTAAGTGGTGAGCCCCATAGCAACTGGGTGGGCTAAGACACGGTGTGTTGTGCGTGTGTGCAGACGACAGTGAGGGCGTGACAGGCCTGAAGGCGCTGGGTGTGCGCGACCTGCACTACCGCATGGCGTTCCTGGCGTGCTCCATCACCCCCACCAACCCTAAAGTGAGCCCCTGCGTGCTCTGCTCTAGTGAACCTCGTCATGGTAGTCTGCTCTGTGAGCACTTCAGTGTCGGGCCATCGCGCGCTTTGTGGTAGTTATCTACTCACTTAGTGACTAATTGCCTGTCCAGCGCCTTGTCCTTCCTTACACCATTACCCTTATGTTGCGCTGATTCATTGCTATTGTTAGTTGTGTGTCCGCAAATTGCTTTTGTAACTTAGTCATTCATATTTTGTATGATTTGTGAACGTTTCTCGCCGTGGATTATTTATGTTATTTCTGGAACTATCCACTTTTTTTAATGTACCTCAGCAGTTTAGAAGATGAGATTCGATTTTTTTAGGCTGTATGTTTTAGTAGCGAGTGAATTTCATCAATACATTACTCGCTGTTACATGAGATGAAGCATGTTGCTGCTATTTTGTCACGATGAACCGCTCTACCTGACGTGATATTGTGCAGTAAAGCATAATTTTCGTGTGTGTTGCTCACATGGTTATTTTTTTATTGTGTCAGTTCGGTGGCAAAGAAATTCGAGGCGAGGAGCTGACTGCTGAGACCATCAAGCAGCAAATGACAGACTTGGAGTGGAACAAGGTGTATGAGATGTCAAGAGACAAGCATCTCTACCAGTCACTCATATCCTCCCTCTTCCCTACCGTCCATGGCAATGATGAAGTCAAGAGAGGTCAGTTCTCTTGTTATTGATAATTTAATACTCGACAGTGATGTCAATTGAGTTGCTTCCAATGTTTGAATGATTAATTTTATACTGATTTCAATACACACCCTTTGCGTTCTACTGCAACACATTTTTCGGTGGCGTTGAGTGCTCAGCAGACTTGTTTTACTTTTGCTCTTCAGTTTCGCGAGGGGGCAAATACAACTACTATTGAATTACACGTGTTTTACTGATTATTCAGTTGGCCTTGTTTACCATCCTTAAGCGCTAAGGCAGCAGGAGTGCAAGTGTGTTCTATCTTTACAAATCTTTCCAAATAAGCTTTGTGCCAAACTTTTATATCCTAACTCTCATCGTAGTGTTGTCACGCCAGCAATCATCTACATGGGTGTTTCTCATCCTCCATTAATTTTTTCATATTTTTGCTGCCTTTGACGCTCTTTTAAGGCATTAATTTTTTAATTAGTTTCTAGTACCTGAGTACCAGTATAATGGAACATGTATAATTGATTAGTAAAATTTACTTTCAAGTTTCATGCTTACACGATGGTTATGCTACTGAGGAAATATTTTTTCCTGAAACTCTGAATTGGACCTTGTGCACAGGTATCCTGCTGATGATATTCGGAGGAGTGCCCAAAGTTACGGGAGAAGGCACCTCTCTGAGAGGCGACATCAACGTCTGCGTCGTCGGTGACCCCTCTACCGCCAAGTCGCAGTTCCTCAAACAAGTTAGTCAAAACAAATCATGATGAGTACTTGTACTCTAGGGAAGTTCCATGCCTTGATGGTAACTTTCCATGGTAGTTATTTGGTTGGTAGAGACATTTAATTCTTTTTAAACAAAATAAAGTAATTGATCTACTGATTCCCTCAGCAGTTTTGGGTGAAAATTCAATACGTATTCAAAAGCGTTCAATAATATTGTTGAGATTTTAATAATGTTGTTTGAGGGGATTTGAAATAGAAGAAAGAGGAACGCCTATAATCTAATAATCTCAAGCATTATCATTGACGGTGTGTAAAAAGTTTTCAACTGTAAGCCTGCAAAAACTTTCATGTTTAAACTTAAATGCTTCAAAATGCATTCAGGAGAGCTGTTCTAAGAAAGTTCATGTCAAAGTTTGACCCGTTAGAATGTAGGTAACCTTTTAGAATTTATACTAGACCTCTTTTTAAAGAATTGATTGTGTTGAGTTACTTTTTCTTGCCTCTGTTTAGGTTGCGGATTTCAGCCCTCGAGCAGTTTACACATCAGGCAAAGCCTCGACCGCAGCAGGTTTGACTGCTGCGGTTGTGAAAGACGAAGAATCTCACGAGTTCGTTATTGAGGCCGGAGCCCTCATGCTTGCTGACAATGGCGTCTGCTGCATTGACGAGTTCGACAAGATGGACCTGAAAGACCAGGTCGCCATTCACGAGGCCATGGAACAGCAGACCATTTCAATCACGAAGGTGGGTCATCCTCTGCTTATTCATCTTATTTTCCACCTCATTACAGACATGGCACAAAATGTGTGAGAATGTTTTGTGTAATGAAATGACTCTTCAGTTGTGTCAGAAGATATTAACTCACTTTCTCAATATTATTTAGGCTGAGCTTTCAATTTTTTTTAGTTTTTGATGGGAATAACAATGTAACATTCTCAACATTAACCGTGCGTAAAAAATTATTGCAAAAATTAAGAAACAGATTTCCCTTTATTGATTAGAAAGCTGATGTGGATGAATGGTAGTATCTGGTTAGAATGACATAGTGCTCTGCAACACTTTCATGTGACACCATTAATAGCCTTGAATGTGTTCTTCGTTCAGGCTGGAGTGAAGGCTACTCTGAACGCCCGCACGTCTATCTTGGCTGCTGCAAACCCCATCGGTGGCCGCTACGATCGCACCAAGAGCCTGCGGCAGAACATCGCTCTCTCAGCACCCATTATGTCGCGCTTCGATCTCTTCTTCATCCTCGTAGATGAGTGCAACGAGGTCGGTCGTTTGGTCACAGCTAAGTTTTTCCTTCATGATTTTTTTTTGGTCGTCCTATGATGGGTTTTGTAAATTCTTTCACGATTTGGGATGTGCTTCTTGTGTTGTTCTGTGATGATTTTGTGTAAATATATTTCAGATTTTTATGGTTCACTATTTTCAGAACTAGTTTATGAGTTTTCGTTTTGGAAGTAAGAACGTAACAGTAATAGGGTTTAGTTTTTTCTTTGAAATGCTTTTATTTTCCGCGAAATTTCAAATTTTTTCTCCAGCTTTTGCCCTACTTTTACATACCAAAATGTTTGCGACTTCAATTAAGTATGAATAAAGCTTTCAAATATCAAGTTCTTATATTCCTTCTCGTATTAAGTTAAGTACTGAAATTTAGTGCGAAAATGGAAGTTAACCACATGGAATTTTCTCTACTATTTGTTCTTGAAATTATTTACAATGCTCCAAGCGAGGAATAAGCTAGCTAGAAATTAGACGTGATATTCGTTTGTTCAGGTAACAGACTACGCGATCGCACGTCGGATCGTCGACTTGCACAGCCACGTGGAGGAGAGCGTGGAGCGCGTGTACTCGCTGGAGGAAATCCAGCGCTACATCATGTTTGCTCGCCAGTTCAAGCCCAAGCTCAACAAGGTGAGCGACATCTCGAGGCGCTGCAGAAATGGGCGTTTCTGGGAATTTTCAAAGCCAAGATCATTAGAAACACATGGATTTTCCGAAAAGCAGCCCTCGAGAAACTATTCATGGTGCTTTTCAATCTTTTATATGTAAAATCGTATAGTATAGTAATAGTAATAATATAGTATATAGTAATAATAGTATAGTAAAATATAGTTCTTACCCTGTCAGGTTTCATTTCCAAGTGTCACGGAATTGATGATTCTACTCATTTTTCACATAAAGTTTAATTTAAAAACGTAGAGCATCTATTAATTCGAATCTTTAATTAAACAGATCAGGAAGATTCTCAGATACTTCCCGCTAGCCAGGCAACGAAGTATCACCATTGAACAATAATATTTCTGAGCATAAACTATTTTTGTAAACAGTGTTCAGCTTCTGAAGCTGACACGAACCCAAATAGCTCTTACTCTAATATTGCTGGTAGGTGAGGTAAACGCGTAAACTGAGCATCAGAGTTGCAGATCTCGTATCGAAGCACGATCATTATGGCAGCCCGTGCACAATTGCTTTTCAAATGTATTATATGGTATGCAGTTCTTGTGGTTGAGGTAGCCTCTTGGTTAAAGATCTCGTGCTGGAACAAACCATTATAGAAGCTATACTTTTCTAACTGATTATTTGGTGAGCAGGAGGCCGGAGAATACCTGGTGGAGCAGTACAAGTGCCTGAGACAGCGCGATGCCACGGGGTCGAGCAACAGCTCGTGGCGTATCACCGTGCGACAGCTAGAGAGCATGATACGGCTGGCTGAAGCCATGGCTCGCATGAACTGCTCTGACGAGGTCAGCAGCTGCTGTTAACAGTCAACTGCGTTTGTACCTAAACGTTTTGTCATGCATGTGTGGAGTAATGTGTTCTTTACTGAATGCAACGCTTACTGCACTAATAAATTATACTACTTCTGGACTGCCCTGTGGACACATTGGCTGATACATGGTAGTGGAGGATAGTCAGTTGGCGACAGAAAATGAGAGAAATTGAGTCAATTTTTCAGGTATGCATGAAGTCAGCATTGTCGTACGTACAATGTGTCGTGCAATAGGCCCGCCTAGGGAAATTTTATTGTAGATTTTTTCCTCGAAGTAGTTTTGGTGTTTAGATTGGTTTTCGTTGATGTTTGAGGAAATTATGAAAATGTTCTCAAGTCTTCATTGTTTCAATATCGAGTGTAATGGTGGAGCATTGTTGAAGAGGCCAGTGTCATTAGTCTTTTACTCTTTTTATGTTACAATGTATGGACTAGGTATACATACTCCCGCGGGTGGTGATCTTTATGTTAATATGTTAACCCTATGGGGAAAATGAAGAAGATGACTGATAGCTTAGAAAGTCGTGAAAATGTTTACTTATGTGAAATAGGATATTTTCAGTTCAATACGATCGATTTGAAGCTTTATTTTGGAATACTTAAAATGTTGCACACCCTTTTTGCAGGTGCAACCTAAGCACGTGAAGGAAGCCTACCGCCTCCTGAACAAGTCCATCATTCGTGTGGAGCAGCCGGACGTGCATCTCGAGGAAGACGAAGGCATTGATGAACAAATGGACGTGGATGCATCGCCAGACGAAAATTTGGCACCCAATGGACAAATGGCCACAGGTGAGGATTGGTATTGAAATTTTAACCTTTGATCATTGGTATTTACACCAAATTTGCTTGAGAATGATAAGATGTACCACTATTACACAGTTTAATTTGGCTTGTATTACCCTCTTTTTGAAAAATTTGCTCAAGTTGAGTGAGCTTCACATAAGGACTGTCTAGATATATTTAAAAATTGATGGATGCCAGAAGAAAACGTTACGGTTATGACAAATTTTCATCGGGTTAAATGAATGTTTTCTCATCAATAAATGAAATGAGTTTTGTTGTATATTTAGCACGATTTACGATCTGCATTGTCAATTAAGCTCCGAAGATTTGCCGTACTACCAAAGCTTTTTAGAGGCATGTTTAAATATTCTCATGCAGCGACGTTTTCTCCGTACGTCGTCAGTACGCTTGGTATTGTATGAGACTAGTATTTTTTATTGCTAGAAGCTTTATGTGTTCATCTCTATTTTTTATTCTGTTAATTTTCATGACCCACAAAAATTTCATTGTTTCAGTATGCGTGTAAATTTAACATACATTCTGCTCTGCCCTGGTTACAGAGACTGCCGCGGTTCCTGACACATCTGAGAAGAGTGGTGCTGCAGGCAAGAAGAAGCTCAAGGTGTCATATGAGGACTACCGCAACTTGAGCAACGTGCTCATCATCCACATGCGGCAAGAGGAGGCTAAGGTGGAGGACTCCGCAGACTCAGAGGAGCCTGTCTCTGGCCTCAAACGCTCTGCCCTCATCAATTGGTACCTCGAGGAGGTCGCTGCCGATATCGAAACTGAAGCTGAGCTTATCGAGAAGAAGATGATGGTCGAGAAAGTTCTGGACAGACTGACTTATCACGTGAGTGTGGGAACAGACTTCATTTTTATTTTAATGTTTCTGAGTTCGTAAATTGAAGATTTCGTGTGTCTATTGCATGCATGCAAAGGCTACACACTTGTGTTTATTATTTTCAAATGTCGTAGTCTTTGAGAAGAATAGCTGCAGATGATTGCTCCAAGTACAAGTATGAAGGTTCAATAGTTTCATTTTCTAACTCGGACTCAGTAAGGAGCTTAAATGCTATATCCCTGATTCAACATAAGGCATAACAACGAGGCAGGTTTCTGATATCCACCATCTAGTGTGACTCAGTTGTTGAATCAGCCAAAATTGAGGTGCTAGTAGAGTCTGATGTGCTCATCAAAAGTCTAAGTACATCACATCAAATGCTGTATCACTGGTTACGGATCGCTTTTTTTTTACTTCTATCTATTGAAGCCCATAAAACTCCAAATGAAAGATAGAATTTGTTCGCTTATATCCCTGACAGATTTGAAGTTTCACAATGCCTCACATTGCTTACTACCTGACGATGATATAGCATCGTAACAAAATCGTGTTAAAGAGAATGATTCAATTTTCCCATTAGTGTGAAAATTTTACTGGTATGAACTTCGTCTTCCAGTGCAAACGATTATTATGAATTTTAATCAAAGTGTGGTTAAGTTTTCAGTACAAGGATATTAGACGAATGTTTGTTTACAGACTCCAAATTATTATTTCCAGGACCAAGTGATCATCCCTCTGACGCGCAGCGGCCTCAAACAGTCCAGTGCCGCGACTGAGGAAGCGGATGATCCCCTGCTCGTAGTGCACCCCAACTACGTGGTCGATGCTTAGGTATTGGCCATCGTTTGCGTCATTTATGCGAGCATTTCTTACTCATTTTAAGGCTGGTATTTGTTAGCTGTAGATCTATAGCGAATTTGGCAGTAAGCGATAAGCGAGTTATTTTTTAAGCTTTGTTATCTGTGAATTTGGTCTGCAACGGTTTGTAGTCTCATCTGTCGCTCTTGAAGAACATTAAGTGTACAAATTTTATACTAAATATATGAGTTTCTACCCTGTTCATTTAATTTTTCAGCCTCGACCATTTTTTTAGATTCAAAAGAGAAGCATCTTCGTGTAGTCTCAATTCGATGGTTAAAATCGTGACGGCGGTGATGGTGGTGGCGACCGTGTGAGGAGAGCAAGGAATAAAAAACATTTGAGTTGCCGTTGTGGCGTCTTCAGTGATAGAACCTTATATGGAACAAAATGATTGAAATGATAAGATACGACCAACGTTCATTGGAACCCATTAGTAATGGCTGTTCAGGGGGATTAGGATTTAGAAACATTTTTCAAATTTTTGCATAGAAAACGAGTTAATCTGAATTAAAAGCTTTAAAGGGGCAATTTACAAGAGGCTACTCTGGCCAAACCAACTGATTTTAAGAGTTGCTTTTAGTGTGATTGCACTTGAAAAATAATATTCTACCATCTCTCTTTTAAAATCAAAATTGTTACTGACATTTTAGAAATTCACTAAAAAAATTGCCGATACAAAACATTATATAAGAAACAAATTTAAAATGTAATTAATAGAGATTATAGTACATCTAATTATGAAGAAAATGATTCATAAACCAAGTTACTACGTCAATTAACACGAGTGGTATCCTACCTACAAAAACGAACGTGGTTTCATAAGGAGCCCGTTCGACAGCTGGAGTGGAACTTAGGTGTCTTCTGGAGTCATGAGTTCTGATTGATGACTAAATGTTAAAAAGTTTTGACCAGTAATAACTTCGTTTTCATCAGTGCTTTTTCAAAACGAAGAAAGCCCTGGCATGTTTCCTAGCCAACAAGGCAGCTCTCCGACGCAACGCGAAAGTTAACTACGCAACTTCGACGATCGATATCTCCCGAACCATTTTGTCTAGAAGTATTAAATTTAAGTGAAGCATAACGAATCCTTTTCTCATGTATATGAACAAAAAAGTGATCTTTTGTAAAAATGTGAGTCATCCCTCTTAACAGATCTGTTGTGATATTAGTTTTCCGGAAGAGACCTATGGACTGCAGCATTATACAGGGGGATTATTAAATACTGGACCCGAAAAAATCTTTAAAACCTTTAGATTCAACAAACGAATTTTTTAAAACTAAACGGCAGGAGAATTCTAAGATTTATGTCTTTTATTTGGTACCTACGCATTCATGATACAACAGTCAAAACAAGAATCAGAGAACACAGTAAAGTCAATCCAGTTTCGAAACTGCCGCCAAGATGACGAACTGGATGAAGGAACAATTAGCTTTCATACGCACTGCATACTTTTCTAATGGAAGGAGCATTGTCCTAGCCCAGCAAAGTTTCAAGAGAGAGAACAACCTGCGAAGTTCGTCAAAGGTCATTTACAGATGCGTAAAGAATTCAGATTGGTCGGTCCCACCCCCCTCGCCAGTGCTGCAATGAGAAGCATGCGAACACGCTCCCAATATTGCATGCAGTCGAGTGGACTCCACATGAAGAATGTCATCTTCAAAAATTAGTCCAAATAAAAGATACAAACCTCAGCATTCTACTGCCGTTTTGTTTTCAAAACTCCGTTCATTGTATCAGAAGTTATTAAAGATTATTTTGGGTCCCGTATTTAAAAAACACCCTGTATGAAGGGACAGCTGACACTAGGATTTTGTAACCTAAGCTAGCGGGCTTAAGATCCTGATACTAATACTACGAAGCCTTCATTGCTCTATAACAAAATTAACTTTGCTAGAATTACCAAAGCGACAACCAAATAGTCTTCGGCTGAATATTTGTCTTCAACTGAGTTTAGTATTATTGAAGTGAGGTGGAACAGTTGACACTTGAACTTTGAAAACTAACATGAAATAGTGTGAGCTGTTTGGGAGCTAGCGGACCCAAGTTACTGCGACTAATACTACGACAACTACCACTACAAAATATTTATTGCACAATTTAAAAAAAAACGTAATAAGAGTTCCCAAGGCGACAACTCAGTTTTTGATCGAGTTGTCGTAAACCGTACACGGCCCGTCAATAAAGCCGGGATTCAATATTTTCCTTGAATAAATTTTCCAGAGGTAAAAAACAAACAAATATATCCATCCTATTAGCACGCGCGATTGAAATATTCTTTTACTTGTGCACCAGTGAAACTCGTATCATAGATACGATCATCAGGCGTCCTTATGAGCGCGACAGAGACGGAAGAAGCGGACACCAAATTAATATGCAAATGAATAAGCACACCGAGGATATTATTAGTTAAAACTAGTGTGCACAGCCCGTCTAAAATGACGGGATTCAATACCTTCTTACCAAACAAATTTTCCAGATGTGGATGACAAACAAATATATCCATCCTAACAGTACTCGTGATGAAAAACATTCTTGTACTTGTGCAATGGTGAAACTCGTATCACAGAGACGGTCATTATGACTATCCTTATGAGTGTGACAGAGAAATTGAAGAAACGGACTCCAAACCAATAAACCAAGGGTATTATTAGGAAGTAGCAGGACCCGTGGAAATTCCACGGACAATATCAGCGTTAAGCTAGGGGGACTCGTGAAAAAATTCCGTAGCATTGCTTTTAACCAATCCTAACCTACGAGTAACATATCCTAACCTTTCCTATCCTAACCGAACCTATCCTGATAAAATGTCAAACATATCAAAGTATGTAAAGGCGATCTTTCAATGTTACCTCGGAATTAGGTATTCATGATACCAAACTCGGACGAAAGCGGACACCAAACAAAAATATAAAAAACACACAACAGGTATTATTAGGTTAGATGTTTTCAGCTCACGATCTCTATTCAAAGCAATGCAGCCGTCCTTTTTATTAATAGAAGAGAGCTTTCAGTCATTGCAAAACAATTGTTAGTTTGGTTGTTGGAGTTATTTGACACAATGCAATCAGCAAATATTAAATTTAAAATCAGAGAAAAACGTAAATGCAATAAATCATCCCAGCACGTTGATTCATGTTTTAAATAAAAGAGATTAATCGCTCTCTATATGTGCGTCATATGATTTGTACCTCATTATCAAACAAATAATAATGTACGAATCGCTTACCTGACCTAATCTTATACATAGGATAATGGGTATTAGCGTTTATGTCGATTTGTTTTGGTTTTTTAACGTGCTCTTTTACTACTTCCTATCATAGGCCAACACTTTTGCATTACTTGAAAAAATAGTTATACAGGCTCCATGTGAGAACGACTTTTTTTGTTGGTCGTATGTTGATGATGTTCACTCCAGCTGATGTACGCCTATTACTTTTTTATACTTCCGTGAATACATGCGTTGAAAAAAACTAGTTTCACCATGTTGAGCAGTCGACTTTTTTATTCCACAAGCACTATCATTTACGATTATATTCGCTCATCATGCTCGCAAGAACAACAGCTGTCATTGTTATGCAGTCGTAAAGAAAGAAAGAAAAGAAAAAACATTTATTTCCAATAGAGTACAAACATAAACTGTCAATACATTGGTTTTTGAAACACCTTAACCTAAAAGCATCCTTAATTGATAATAACACATTGGTATTGGGA
>JACJUY010014078.1:0-18361 GCA_014220935.1 Platorchestia sp. MABIK | reverse complement strand
AATAAACCTCCGTATCGTATTTAGAATCTCTCCACATTTTGAAAGAAAAACCTGTTTTAAATGATTTGCAATCTGCCTTTCCTCTACTACTAACGTAATTTAAATACTAAACATTTTAATTTAGTTTCTTTCAAGTTTTTTCTTTTTTGCTTGCTTCTTTCATGATTAATTAAATTTGAGTCTTTACTAGTTTTTTCTTCTTGTTTTCAGGTTGATAATGACCCTGGAGGTCGAAACGTTGCAAATTTTTTGTTCATTGACCTTTCTATATAGATAATGAGATTTAAGACGTGTATCTTGGCACTTTTATTCATAATTTCTAGGTTTCTCGTAGAACGAATCAGATGTTAAAATCTTTTGTATTTTTTTGCATTTGAAAGTTTTCTCCTGCTTGTGAAAATTCCCAACACGTACATCATAAACATTGCAAGGTACATATGATGATTTTTTTATTTAAGTTTTTGATTCAGGTTTTTTTTTATTGTCTGAATCATTGACGGTCATTATTTTTTAACGTAAATCTGAATTTTTGCGTCTGGGGGTCCTGTTCTTCATACATAATTGGCATACCTTTGACGCACATTATTTACCATTTTTACGCCTAAAATTCCGAATTTAAAAAACCTCAAAATTTTTTCACTTTTTTGCATGGATTCCGAACTTTTCATGACAGCTTGATTTTTTTAATAACTTTCCAGAAAACCTGGAAAAAGAATTCCTTCAAAGAAAGATCTCTGCCAAAGAAAGTCAGCAATACCAATTTCTCTTTATGCATTTTGGGATGAAAGAAAAATGATACAATTTCACGTAATTTATTATGTACCACCTACTGCTACGTATAAAAAATCTAAAAATTAAACAAAATGAGAACGAGTTAATCATAAAAATTTTTCAAAAATACCAGCGTACTTTTTGTACAAATAGCTTTCATTTTATCTTTAGACACAATAAAATATAATATGTATGACTTATTTGCCATGATTCTACTAAAGGATATTTTCGTAAGTATCAAAATTGGATATTTACACGCAAAATGATAGAAATTATTGTAATGATGTGCATTACGGTCATCTATTTTAGGCTTGTCGCTAAATATCGAACATTTAAGTTTCGTTACATATGTTCAAAAAATTTATGTCAAAGATGAACTACCCTTAATGGATGACTACCGTACCAAACCGTATACGTTCTGGTTTATTACATCTATTGTTGGCATTGGAAAAGTGTTGAATAGTAGCATAGTGTAAAATTTTCCCTTGAACTCATCATTGTGTATATTACTTTTTACCATTTTTATTAGTTGTTTCACATCTAAATTATTTTCCATCTCTGAATCTTCATTCGTTGACGTTGTAGATGATATGCTGTCTGCACCACTGACTTGTTTTTTCTGATGTTATTACTTCACTGGTATGTGCTGACCTTAGAAAGCCAACTTTTCACCGTGCATATTCCAAAGAAGAACAAGTAAATAAACGTCTATGGTGAAGGTTAAAAAATACAAGTTCAAGAATAAAAACTGCCTTAATATATTTCAGGAAACCCTGTACAATACATCATTAACGCTCCTGTGTAAATCCAAATAACTATCTGTTGAGGTTATAAGGAAGATTAGTTTAATAAGAACATGAAGGGTGGGGGCTCAGAAATCCGATTTATCGACAAATTTTCAATTTTTGAATTTCCATCTAAAAATGCGAAGGTCTTAAATGAACACCATGTTTGAGTGCTCAAAATCATGCTTTCTGCTTTTCTTTAATGAAGCTCTGATGAGTTTAATGTTTAAAACTGATTTTCCCAAAACCATGTCTATGCTCATGGCCATTGATATGCACGTCAGCTTTTCTAAGGAACAGTACCATGAATATCCATGAAATTTTGCAGAGTTGTACACACAGTGTGTATACCAGCTCAGTTCGTACTAAAATAACCTTCTAAGTTATAAACGTTCCTGAGTTATGATCAGTCAATTTCTAATTTTTCATGCTTCAGAAATAACTCATTTTTGTCCATCAGATGTAAGGCGCCACAGTTTCGTGATAAACAATTCGTGATTTTCTTCAAGTCTTTAGGTGATAAGATTCTTCTAAGGGCATATAACTCGCTCATGAAGTTTCAAAAAGAATCAGAATCGTTATGTGTTAACTTGGATATCGTGACCTCCGTGAAGTTGTATTTCGAATTCTCACCACGATGGCGGCCATTTTGAAGTAATGTAATTAGCATATATACGTAAAATTTCGATTTGATTGGCAGAAACTGAGGAATGGGCTCATTGCCATTGCAGATTGAGTAAAAACGACTATCGAGTTGTTTTAATAGTGTGAGGTTCGCCTGAAAATATCCTATTTATGAACTCTCCCAGTCCCAACCTTGTTTTAATACTTACCTCTTGTTCTTTTTAGTCCCGTTGAAGATATGACTTCACATGAGTGATGCAGGGGGTTAAATAACAGAGATATAGAGACCAAGGTTAAATTTTCCGGCCAAATAATCTAGAAAGCTTTGCCGTAGAATTGGAATGACCGCGCTGGAGTAGGTTTTTTCACAGTGAAGCTCATGCGTAAGTGAAAGAAAGTTAAAGTTTCCATAACGGATGAATGTCATTCTCATTTTAGCATTGAATATAACAAACAAATGAGAAAAACATAATATTCATGCTCTGAATAGAAAAAAACAGATTTCAAAAAGTTTAAATATCAACTTAAAATATGCTTTCTTGTTTTTTATCGTCTCTTTGATTTTTCTGAAAAACTATAATTTTCCCTTATAATAAAAAAGCGAATCTGGAAGACGACCAAAATTCTTCTAATTTTTTTTTAGATTCTAGGATTTCGAGTTACTATCAGAAGTGACTTCTTACACCTATTCACTATAACACTCATGACAGTACAGGGCATGGTAGATGAAAGGAGGTAAAGTTATTTCTACGGGGACAGCCGCGCACATTCGCTAATTCGACTAGCCAATAGAAGGCTTCATTTCAGACAAGCTGGATGACGTCACCCGTACAACATGACGTCAGCGCGGCAGCGTACTACCACGCAGCGTACTCTGCCCTTCCAGACGTACGATTAACCACAAGACCGACGGCCGGTGATCTTCCGCAGTAGCGGATTTGGATTTTTGAAAAATTGAATTCCGTCCGGCTACGTGCAAATTTACCAGAACTAAACGGTTATCGATCTTCAATTTAATCATACCGGCAGCACCGCAAGTTGAAAGTTCTATCCAAACAGTGGGAAAATTTACTTTCTTCAATCATACATGATGTTTCATTACCTTTTCCATGTGAGTGAAGCTGACGATTGCGCTCCGTGTTCAATAGTAAAAAGGATAATATAAAATTCAGTATTCAGATATTTATTTGTAATAAAACGAGTGATATGTTCCCCATGTAAGTTCATGAACTGCACGGCAGGAGTGCTGATTTGCAGTTGTATATACGTTTTCAGCATCTCAAATTTTAACCTAAAAAACACTTCAGAAGAGAGAAAGGCACCATTTAGTATGGAGTTAAGGGAACGCGGAATCTATCCAGAAGGGGCATAGAAACAGTAAGTTGAGAAAGAAGTTTATGATATAAATAAAAGTTGAAGAAGAAAGAAATAGGTGCTGAAAAACAGGACAGCAGTGAATCGAAAAAAATTGTCCGTAACAAAGTCAAAAACTTCTCTACTTCAACGAAAGGCTTACCTAACTTTTAGCTCTAGACCTCGTATATTCCCCATTGGACCGCTAAGAACAGAGAGCATTGATTATTGTTACCGTTGTGAGGGAAAGTTAAAATTACCCGCGTTCCCATTGTTGTAAAAATTATTTGAATAAACAAAAAAAATCTAGAAGAATATGACTTCATTTCAGCACCTCTCTCCACAAAAAAAAAGTGTTTCATAAAGAGTATGGAAGAAGGCACCAATTGGCATGGAAATAAGAGATCAGGAAATCTATGCACGAGGTGTGTTCCTATATATGTTCTTTTAGATGGAAGCATCAAGGGACGATGTTTGTAATAAAAAATCTACCATGAACATGTATTAAAAAAACCAAGTGGGGAATATGTAACATTTTAATTTATTCAAATTTATTCTTTAACCCGAATAAAAAATGAAGTTAATTTATTACGAGTGTTAACGCATCATTAGCGATGACGTAAATAAATACAGCAAAGATGTTAAGTGAAGTTTGCCGATTTGATATAAGCAAGGAAATTTAGGGTTCGTAGACAAAAATCCGGCGGATTGAGCATGCAGTGATGCAACACGACGGGCGCGTCGCCTCCGGCGGCAGCCCACTTACGACCTCCTCAATAGCAGCCATCTGAAGAACATGAAAGCACAAGTTCAAGTTCAGGTGTAAAGTTTAACGAACAAAGTTCAGGTGTAAAGTTTAACGAACAAAGTTCAGGTGTAAAGTTTAACCAACAAAGTTCAGGTGTAAAGTTTCACGAACAAAGTTCAGGTGTAAAGTTTCACGAACAAAGTTCAGGTATAAAGTTTCACGAACAAAGTTCAGGTATAAAGTTTCACGAACAAAGTTCAGGTATAAAGTTTCACGAACAAAGTTCAGGTATAAAGTTTCACGAACAAAGTTCAGGTATAAAGTTTTACGAACAAAGTTCAGGTATAAAGTTTTACGAACAAAGTTCAGGTATAAAGTTTCACGAACAAAGTTCAGGTATAAAGTTTCACGAACAAAGTTCAGGTATTAAGTTTCACGAACGAAGTTCAGGTATAAAGTTTCACGAACGAAGTTCAGTTATAAAGTTTCACGAACAAAGTTCAGGTATAAAGTTTCAACGAACAATAATGAAGTATGAAGTACAAATTCCGTTAGGCAGCGGTAATTTGTGAAAAAGGACCGAGAAACGGGATGTTTACCAAGGAATAAATTCTTGGATCTACGGACAAGGGTGTCTGACAAAGCGCCCATACCGTCAGCACACTCACCGCGTCCGACACATCCCTTGGGCTCGCTAGTAGGGCAGCGGAGAGTCGACGTCCCAGGTGCCGAACTAGGGCCTCTAGAATACATGACCGAAGACGTGGTGAGACGCAGACGACCGGCTCTAGCGCCCTTCAGCGAACGCGCCCTCGGCCGGCGAGGCACTTGCGGAACTAGCAGCACATGCCGAGGTGGCACTCCATGGTTCCACGGCTGAGGCGGGACGTACTGGTGGCGATGACAGGCTGTACAGAGCTGAGACGTGTGTGCGTGGTTGGGTTAGGGAGGTGTCTGACGAACATTGAACAGTGCGAGCTGACTACACGTTGGCATCGACATAAGAGGTTGCAAATGAGTATGCCACCGTCAGGACGTAGTCAGACACCCAAGTCTACTTTGATTTTTTAAGAGATTTACATTATATTATAGGATATTTAATACAACATGTAAGGTTTCAACGAACAGGATAGCAATGAATAAAAAAAAGTCGGTACAACCCAAACAAAAAATGTCAAGGTTAGAATATTGGTAGTACAAACCTCCCTACCACAACAAAGTTCAATCAAAGAAAGCAGGAAACCATTCAATATGAACTTGACAGAATGAGGAATGTATGCACAAGATTTGTTTCCCATCAGACTCCATACACGTAATTAGATTTGATTATTAGTTATTTTAATCCCCTATATCCGCTACAAAGACGATCATAGAAGGAAGGCACCATTTAGAATTGTGTTAAGAGAACACAGAACCTACGCAGAAAGAGCATAGAAACAGAAAATTGGGGAAAAAATTGTGGAACAAGATCAAAGTTGAAGAAGAAAGTAGTAGGTGCTGAAAAACAGGACAGCTGTGATCCGAAAAAACATGTTCCTTGACATAACAAAGACGTTTCATTTCAACAAAAGGAAAGCCTACCCAATTCTCAGCTCGGGCCCTCACATTTTCCCCCACCCAGTCAGAAATGCTAGTGCGAATCGGCATCGATTTTCTGGGGACAGTGTCTCTTATTTAGGATCAGTGCGGGGCCCAGTTCGGGATAAAATTTTACTTTACCGGTCAATGCAGATCAATGCAGAAATTCTGGACAGAAATGTCTGCAGTGATCTTAACAGAAAAATCGGCACTGCTCATCAATAATTCCAATGAGAGGTTTTTGTTTTTAAACCAATGTACATTATGAAACCGAAATTTGATTTTGCATCGAAAGTGTAACTTTCAAGTTAATAAATGTGATTTCTAGCGCTTAAATTTTCCTAATATTTCAAATTTCCCTTTTTTCGCATTTCTTTTGCAACTTGGGAAACCAAAATGCATTGGGATATGTAACATTGAAATCCGAGCACAATTGCTTCAATAAAACTTCGCAATAGGAAAAAATAAATTGCGTGAACATATGGAAAAATTTGTATCGCGCTGACCTCCAGTCAGCTTTATATGCAGCCACAAACGTCGGTTCGGACGAAGCTTTGGATGAAGTAAAAAATATTTTGGAAATGTGCATGTCTGATGAGGAGGAATGTCAAATGGACGGAAATACGTCACTTGCGGCACCTGAACTTTGTGTTGGAATTGCCTCCTAAATTTTGAATTTCATTCCCCTCATAAGTTTTCTGATAGAAAAAAAACAGTAACATTTCGACCAGACTCTAAAGAATATATTTGAGTTCTGGTATTTTGTTCAATATTGACACTACTGTTAAAATTTTACTTGCATTCAGTTAAAATCTGTTTCATATGTGTCTTCTTTTTTATTTTCAAGTTCTTAATTGACTGAAAACGTACTGATTAATTTATGTGAAAATATTAATTCATCTTTTTTATTCGATTTCTTTTTTTCGTGGGAACCAAAATGAAAGTCAAATTAATCCATCTTAAATCTAAATGTTAATTATAGCTAAGTCTGTCAAACCTTTTTTTGGAATTATGTTTTTAGTTAAAGTTAAGGCAAGAAATACAAACGGTCGAATTCATTTAGGGAAACATACTATCGTTATTCCGCATAGTCTCATACACCTCAATTCGATTTTTTTACTCCTACCATTGGAATGAAGCTGATTTAATTTCGACATCAAATGAAGCCAATAAGGCTCATTAAATTTTGATACCCTACCTATAGGGCGCTACTCTTCATCATACGCAGGGAAATATGAGTAAAAGATACAACTCAAATAGGAAAGAATGCCTGGTTACAAAACTAGCTGCATTGAATATGACCTTCAAACTTCTTAGAAATAGCTCTATCAATTCTCGCACAATGTTTAAGGATGATGTTTTTTTAACTTGACTTTTTCTTGTATAGTATCAACAGTAGTTGTCACTGTGTCATCTATATTATTTACGTATACACTGACCGAAAAACTAAACGGAAACTAGATGGGTCGGGTTTCGTAAACGTTGAGAAATGAGACACGACAGTAATAGGCCCGTGTGTCGAAAGACTACCGTCAAATTCAGCTCACAGTTTCGTGCCCTGTATTATTCACAGGGAATTTCTTCGTTCCACTTTTTATTTCCCAGGCGAGCTCTCTGCCTTTCCCTACTTTGCTCTGCCGAATCGTTGTGAAGAGATGGTGGCAGATTCCACTTTCTCTTGTTATAAGGCGGTGAGCTTTTTCCTCTAGTATTTTACAATTCTACTGTTTTTCTCTATTGCATTATTTGTTTGATACAATTAGCCGTTACTCTGGGTCTTACACCAGCATTAGGCCAAAAGTTATTTGTTGGGGCAGTGTTTCCCCTGGCCTCCTGCGACAATTTTCTTCAGTCATTTAAACGTAAAACACTGGTTATTTTCGGGGAAGCTAACATTAAGGCCAAAATCTTCATGTAAAAAAATCAGCCTCCACTGTTTCAGTGCCATGAGATCACTATCAAAAATTGTATTCACACCAAGAAGAAATTCATCCAAAGTAAAGAAATGTATGTTGTGATTTGAGAAATTCAGTAGCAGTTTGAAAAAGAAAAGCGGAACAAGGTGGTATCATTTGTGATTTAGTATGTAGTAGCTTCTGTGAAACAGTTGGTGCTCTTATTCCAAAAAAAATATTTAAAAAAACATTATTTATGTAAACAAAAAATTTTAACAACATCCTATTTATGGAAAATGTGAACTATATTAATTTAACTGCGTGACTGTTATGCTGAACATTGTTATTAGAGTGTATACTGTTGTGCTGCATAATAAAGTTAAGCCACTTATAGTTTCAATCCTGATGTATATTCATTTCAAAAGTACATTTCAGTTTATAGGTACATACGACATTGCTGAATTATCTTTCCTCAAAATTTTTACAAAAACTACGTACATCTATGAAATTTTTATGATGAAAAACTGTTTATGTGGCAAATAGTTACTTGAACTGTGAAATCTTGAATATGTTTGTATTTGTGTGTGTGCAATTGTGTATGTACCAACGTAAATTTCTGCAAATTGAACTTACTTTCAATTTCAGCTTAGAACAGCCAAATGATCGTCAAATAGTAAAACACTAATAAAGTTTAAATCTTTTTGGATTTCTTACTGTGATAAAATTAGGTTAGCAAAAAAATTTATGCACATCTTGATTCAGATACTGAAGAGATTTGAATAGCCTGTCACAGAACATTGTACAAGTAAATAACTGTGATAGGTAGCTTATTTGGATAAATTATGTATAATGTTTTGTTAATAAATTTTTACTGATCATAATTCCTAAACCATACCTTTATACCAGCACTTAAATGGAGCTAAGATTTTATCTATATACATAAATTTAAATATATATACATATATATATACCTATCATAGCGGGTGCATCAATTAATCAGAATCATATAGAATCACTCTTCGTAGAACTGTCTAGAGATGGTAAACGCATTGTGCTGGGAACGGTGTATAGGCCTCCTACAGCCTGTCCTACATCCTTTCTAAATGAACTNCGCAGGTCTAACCGGGCTCGGAAGCCTGTGGTGAGATTAGACCTTTAGGATTGACTAGGTACAATAAATGGGTAGGGTGACAAAGGGGGGTTTCTAATTAAGGAGGGAGGGGTGTTATATAGCGGGAAGTGTAAGTTCTAGTTAGACATACCAAAAGTTGGCAACGCTCGTGAGAGCAACAATCGCAGCCAGTCTCCTATTGGTCGCAGGTCCAGCAACAGTTCATGTTGGCTGTGAGTGTGTATATAAATTACCTAATGTGGCTAAGTACCTAACCTAATTATTTCATACTACTATTACTTAACTCTATTCTATTCTTTTCTATATATTCCCACTTATCTCCGCTCTACTCTTGCTGGCCACATGTCTGGTAATGGAGTATTTAAATTGTATGGTATCTAAGAGGTGAGTGGATTATTTACCTTATGTGATGTGTCATTGCATTTGTCTATTGATGTGCTATTGCTATTGATGTGCTATTGCTATTAATGTACTACTATGTATATGTTGATCTAATCTTGGATAGAAGACATGATACCTTCTTCGGACTCTTTCTCAGCTGCGCAACAGTTATCGCTAGGCTGCCTTCTTGCCTCTTGCTATTTTCTAGGCTGCTTTTTTCTCTCTGCTTCTGCAGATATTTCTTTTTTCGCATGCTCTGAGCAACCACGTCTGCCATCAGACAATCTGTTTTATTTACGGTATTCAAGAATACTTCTCTCTTACTATGTTCGTGCAACCCTTGCACATCATGAAAAGGCACTTTCACTCCGTCAAGAATAATGAAACCTTCTTTAAAATCGAGCACTGCATCTTTCAAAACATCGCTTCCTAGGATTACATCATAAATAAATTCACCGTCTTTTAAAATCAAAGCGCTAGTATTTAGTTGTTTATTATTAGGCAGGGTGATACAAAGATCAACTTCTCCAGTGACTTGGCTTTTTGAATTAATTCCACTGAAACTTAAATTACTAGGCTTAATTTGCTCGTTCAGGCTTTTTATATTCCGGCCACTGATTAGACACTTATCGCTACCACTATCAATTAAAGCACTCAAAAACTTTTGTTCGTTTTTTAAAATAATTGTAGGCTTTTTTGATCTCCTTAACGAGAACAATCCATCGCCTTCCTGTCTCAGCCGACTTGCTCTCATTATCGTGGCTGATAAGCAAACCTCTACTGGTTTTTCAGAATTTGCACCTTCATATAGTTCTTGCTCACGTAACAATTCAAACTTGTTCCTACACCTAAACAGCGGAGCAACAACCTCGGTCGACTTAGCTATAGTATCTGGCTTCGCAACCCCCACCTTAAGATTAACGAGAGCTGTGGATCGACCCTCGGGCACTGTCAAATACGCCCTCTCAACACCATCTCTTTCAATTTCGTCAGTGTTTATTCTAAAAAATCGTTGCTCTCAGGAGCTTCAGCGTAATGCGCTTCACTCCTACCACGGCCATTCCCACGTGATTTACACTCACGAGCAAAATGACCTAACTGCCCACATCTATAACAGGTTCTACCTTGGAGACTTGATTTGCTCAGACCTCGTTGTCTACGACAGGTAGTTTCTACGTGTCCGGTACTGTTACAGAGTGAACAGTAGGGATTTTGACTCGTCCTTCCACTATTATTAGCAGGTTGTCTCGAGTTCTCGACGAGCGCCTCGTTACACTCCAGAGATCCTAGAGTTCTATCACCTACATAGGCACACGGTCTACCTCGCGAATACCTCGCAGTCCTCCGCCCAGGTCTTAAAAATGGTCTACGTCCCTGAAAACGTCGATGGTTGTACTGGGAGGTATAGAAAACGTCGGAAAACGGTTCCTGCTCGTCGCACAACGTCTCGTCAGGCACGTCCACTAGGAAAGTCTCTCCATTCGAGTACGAGTGCTGTGCACTAGGCTTTTTCTGCACAATAATTGGTTTACTCTCTGGGTGATTACGTACTGCTGAAACAATCCGAGCTAACAGCTCTTCAGAGGTTAAGAACGGTCGCGAGAAAACTTTCTTTGAGAAATTCTCCTCCAGCAAAGGAGCTAATATCGATGTTGCTAAACTAAACACAATTAAATCCCCCGGAAAACTTAGTTAACTCATTTGCATCCGCACTGGCGACGACAAAGTAATGTCTCTGTAAAGCAACTTCTGGACTAGTCAAGATATGTTCGCTCAACTTCCTGATCTTAGCTAGGGCTGTTACCAATTGTACGGCTAGGCTCTCATTTCGCAGGAGCCTTAGCTGATTTAAATCACACGCTAGCGCATGGACGGATTTCTCGCCCCGTGCAATGTATACATCGTCGAATATTTTTACGACCTGGTCGAAGGAATAATTTACCACCGGATGCACGAGTTTAGTGACCACGCAATTAAAATCACCTATGCTCTTATGAGCACTACGTACTAATAATTCCTTCTTAGCTTCATCCGAATTGACATCGGGCAACAAAGACATGTATGCTTTTAAATTTGAAACGTGCGTACGAAATGTTTTCGTCTCGCAAAAATCAGGATCTTCCCTACGTCTCCGACCCCGAAACAAAGGTAACTCTGCGCTAGACAAGATGGTACTAACCCTCGGCAACGTTGTTGGTACTGAGCTACTAGCGGTAGTCATAGTTGTAACACTAGGCGTACTGAACGTCACAGTTTGAGTTGTCAGAACGCTAGGTCCAACTGTCGTAGGTGCCGGCTTTGTCATATTTGTCGTACCATGACTTTGCGTCCTAAATCTCGGCACTGAAACACGTTCACGATTAGTCTTTGTCGCTATCGATCGAACGTATTCACTATCTGACTCAGAGTCCGACATTAATTGATACAAGAAATATTACATCGCCAAAATTAATGGAAAATAACGACGCGTCAGAAATCAATATAAAAAATCACGTCTTTAAGTAAATCCTAAATGCTTTCAAAATCTTCTGACACAAAAATGAACACTGTACCAAGTCTGTACCAAGTCTGTACAACACATTCAAGTCAAAACAATTTAACGCATCAAATGAATCTGAAGGCTAGCACCGCTGATAAAACTATCACCATTCAAACTCAGAAACCCAGTAAAAAATTAATATCACTGCAAAAATACTACGGCCCCAGTACAATACGGCAAAAAAATGCTTACGTAACTCAAAGTTTGCAGGGTACGATCTCAGCTGGCTTCGCTGATGGTGCTTCTTTGCTGACGTCTGGTGTCGGTGATTACTGGCAATTTCACTCTTCAAATATTAAATTGTTCAATAGTATTAATAGTATTCCAAAAGAATTAATGCTCACTGTTCGAAAAGAAACAATTTTTTTTTTGTTATAATAGTCACTGACCCAAAATTTTGCACTTCAATACCAGCACTTTGTTCAGTATTAGCGTGATTTTCAACATGATTTCTAGCACAATCGTTGCTAGCACTGTCGCTGATTTCGATGGAAATTGATGCGCATTATGATGTCGAAGCTGTCTCCTTCTTTACAAAAGGAGAGTTGGACCTTTTATCCTTCGCCCAACGGCACGTAGAGCTCTAAGTCGTAGGGTGTCCGTAGTCTTTCTTCTGATACTCGACGGATGACGAAACGAAACACGTTTGGATAAGCTTCTCTCAATTCACGTCCAGTGATCTTGTCGTTGCCCATAATTCGTCTTGCGGGTAAATAGGTAAAAACACTTCCGACACAGAGGTAAAATACATATGAACTCTTCTTCAGATCCCTCGTGATCTTTGTCAGAAATTTCCTTCACTGTCTTGAACTTCCAAACTTCACTTGTTGAGTATCAACTGTCTTGACTATCTTCTTAATTCCGTGGATTTCTATAACACTACTGGCCACCAATATGAGGGTCAGTTAAACACCAGGAGAGCGGCGATGTTTACTTGGAGAACCGGGAGTATAGACAAATGCGGTGCTGAAGGCCCCGCACCTTAATTTATATGTGATATCTTGCTGATTCAGCAAGCGCACTGCGGCACCCCGCATCGAGGGCGTTGTACTGACACATTTACGAACAAATGCACGCACATATTGGTATTTTAAATAAAAAATCAAAGTGTTTTTTTAATCTTCATCTTAGAAAACAGAAAAATCTTAGAAAAATGTAGAAGTCTTTGAAAACTTTTAGAGAAAAATAATAAATGTTTATCCTGTCTACTAACAAAATCTGCGGCTTAAAGTAAAATAACTAAATTTAGACAAGTGTTATATCTCAGGATGTGCCTCGTAAAGGGAGCACCGCCGGATGTCTTTGTCTCGCTAGGCTTCGGATGTCTCTGTCACGATCCGTGGGTCGGAAGCGACCCACCGCCGGAATATCTTTGTTGCTCGCGCTTGCCTGACTTCCGGATAAGATTATTATATAGAGGAAGCTGTGAGCGACGGAGCCAGTGTAATAATAAGCGTCTTGCTGAGCGTATCAGTCTCCTACTCTGGTAGCCATTAAGCTACCGTTACTGTAGTTGCTGCTACAGCTAAAATGCAACATGTTGTGTAGAAAGAAACGACACAACATATTTGGCGACGAAGATTTCGAATCTCCGAAGTGAATTTGAGCTTTACAAGTGCTTTGAAACAAGATGGCGTATTCTACATTTAGCTGTCCTCCATTCGACGTTGAAGTGGAAACAGTGGGGGAATTTCTACAACGACTACAAGTACAGTGTGCAGACGCTCTTCAGAAGGCGGTAAACAATGGCAGTGAGAAAGCTAGTATTCTAGTTACAGCTTTGCCTGTAAACATCATTACTGATCTACAACGAAGAATTAAACCTACATTACTTACTGATGCTACGTATGATGAACTAGAAGAAAAACTAAGCCAACAATTTGAAGTAAAGAAATCGATTGTCGGCGCATCTGTTACATTTCTAATCAAAAAGCAAGGTGTTAATGAGTCCATAGAAAGTTATGCTAAAACGTTAAATGACTTAGCATCTGCGTGCAACTACGATAACTGCTGTGGTGATCGTTTATTGAGAGATGCTTTCGTGGCTGGTCAACATTCAGCGCAAATTTTTAGTGCAGTTCTACAGAAGTGTGATACTAAATCTTTCAACGAATGTGTTGAACATGCAAGACTCATCGAACAGTTAAGTTCCGATGCTCAAGATATTATTCGTGAGGATTCATCTTCATCGTTTTTCACAACAGAAAAATTACAGCCGAACTACACATGCATCCGTTGCGGAGCTAAGCAAAAGCATCTCGCAAAGAATTGCTATGCTTTGAAACTGAAGTGTAATACATGTGGGAAGACAGGCCACATTTCTAAAGTTTGCAAATCTACGACAGCAGCACGGCCTCCTCCGGCTGAATTTACACGGGGAGGACCTGCAGGACCTACACGTGCCCGCACTTACATGGTGCAGCCGGAACAGTGCGTTTGTCATTGCAATGTCGGAAGAGAAGATGGATCAATGAAGAGTTCACGTTAGCCTCTACAGATGAAGAACGAAGCTATTCTACAAAAGCCTAGGAACGATACTTGTAACGGTAACTCTGTTCATAATTTCTCTGATGTACAAACTAATTACGCGTTATTTCAATCACATTGTATTCCTCATGGTGTAACAAAAATTGCTCCCTCTGTTGCGCTCAACAAATCGTAAATTTATTACTTCCAGAAATAGAGTTAATCCTGAATATTCTGTGTCCAGGTCTAAGCCCATGTTTGTAACTCTATTTGATGTCGGTGATCATGTTCTTGCTCTGAATTTAAGAAATGGTCCCAAGTGGCTGAAAGGAATTATTGTTATTAAAGTTGCTGTTAATATCTTTCAGGTTCAAATCTTAGCATTAAATGTAATCTGGAAGAGACATTCAAATCAGCTGCTTCATTCTTCTAGTAATTTAGGATCTTTCAGTAGCAAGGCGGCTGAGCCTTCTACTTTGCAGCCTGTTAGCAGTTCACCTGTACAAAATGAACCGCGTAGATCAGGTAGAATAACTAAACCTGTAATGCGAACGGGTTGTTGAGTTCTGCCTTCCGTTTGTCGTATATTCATCTAGAGAGGGGGATATTGTTATATCTCAGGATGTGCCTCGTAAAGGGAGCACCGCCGGATGTCTTTGTCTAGCGAGGCTTCGGATGTCTCTGTCACGATCCGTGGATCGGAAGCGACCCACCGCCGGAATATCTTTGTTGCTCGAGCTTGCCTGACTTCCGGGCAAGACTATTATATAGAGGAAGCTGTAAGCGACGGAGCCAGTATAGTAATAAGCGTCTTGCTGAGCGTATCATTCTCCTACTCTGGTAGACATTGAGCTACCGTTACTGTAGTTTGCTGCTACAGCTAAAATACAACATGTTGTGTAGAAAGAAACGACACAACAACAAGGTTCTGCAGCATGTTCCCCTTCATAAACATGAGAATGTTGAAGTTTTCATCAGAGAGGCAGCTCCTTTTGGCCCTGATGATGTCCTTTCCAAGGGAGAACAAACGCTCCATCGCGGCGCTGCTCGGCATCGCCGTGTTGTACCTCAAAAACAAGTCGATGAGGACCTTCTCGCTGTTGAAGGCAGGGTCTGCCAGACTGTCAGTCCCTTTGACCTGCAGCCACACATGCACAATATGAGCGGCCTTGGACTTAGTAGACCAGTGATGACCCCCAGTGTCATCCTCCTCATCACAAATGCTGGCGTAGTAGTCTTCCGTCTCCATGTCATCGCTGCTTCTGCTGCTGGCGGTTTCCAGGTCAGCACGCCGCAACAACTCCTCCACCTTCCTCTCCATCAGGGACTTGACCTCTGACCTCCTGACCATTCATTCCTCAAAAGCCCCCATCCACTTGAGGCGAAACTTGGGATGGAAGGCAGTGGCCAGAAGACACTCCTCGTCCTCAAAGGTGGCGTCGACCCTCCTCTCCATGGCATCTAGAAAGCTGTTGACTAGGGACTCGCAGAACCGGAGATTGCTGCTGGTCATCAAGTTGAACAGCTTCTTCTTGTGTCGCAAATCCAGCATTGCCCCTTACTCAAGTCCCATGCAAGACAGCCCATATCTTGCATAATTAGGGACTAGGTCTTCATTTATATCAAAACTGGCCTAAAAAAGTAAGAAACGCTAACTATTTATGACAAGCGGGGCAATGGTGGGAGTGCTTCACTTTCCTGGCGACACTAATAACCTTGAACATGCATAAAATGTTCGTTTGTCTTTACGAGCGAATCCGAAGCCTCAGCTACGGATCCGAGCGAAGTTGAGGAGGGTGCCTTCGCGGGCTTCTTCCTCAGATGAAGATAAAACTTGGTCTTGGGCGCATGTCCACTATGTGCTCTGACCTATACCGGCCCCGCGTCTGGGATGCATAATCCTTGACAGNGTTGTCCGAAACAATTGTTACCGGAAATCCAAATGTTGCAAAAGTGTGTTTCAGGCACGAGATCGTTTCGCTATAGGTTGTATTAGTTGTGGGGAAAATTTCCACCCACTTAGAGTGTGCGTCCACGATCACTAGATAATATTTTCCATCCATTGGGCCCGCATAGTCGATGTGTGTGCGATGCCAAGGCTTCGCCGGCCATTCCCACGGATGGAGTTCAGCTTTCGTCGGTGCGGCTCGAGTGCTCAGGCACTCGCTGCATGACTTAGTCGTTTCTTCTAGATCTTTATCCAGAAGGGGCCACCATACATAACTGCGAGCTAATTCCTTCATCCTCGATGATCCTGCATGGCCAGAGTGAAGTTCATCCACAATAGCTTGTCTAGCCGGACTCCGTGTGGGAAGGATGTGTGTTGCGCTCGCTCCGTGCCTACTGCTAGAAAGTGCCTACTGCTAGAAAGGATGTACTTCTGACTTACATGAGTACCCACTCACGTCATGAGAATTCAAATGTGATTTAAACGCACTATACAACAAAAAATCAAGCTAAGAGTATAATACTCCATCAAAAGAATACAAGTGCTCAACCCTCATCTATACAAGGAACCGAACTCCAACCCTCATCTTCAAGATGGCGCCTAACAAACGACGCAGTACTAACACCAACAGCAGTGAGTTTCAGCCGAAGTTTGGTCAATATCCTGATGTGTCTAGCCTAACGAAAGACGGCAAGGAAGTGGTTTCTGTACTAATAAAATACTTCGACTCAGTGATTTCAAAATTTCATAGTGATATTGATAAAATGCAAAATGAAATAAGCAACTGTAAACACTATTTGAAACAATTGCGGGAAGAGAAGCAGAGCACAAGGAAAGTCTTGAAGAACAGAAAAAAACAATAGATAGCTTAGCTTCCCGTCTCGACCAGTTGGAAAAAAACGATCAGCGCCGAGAGATAGAAGACAAAAAATGCACTCTCGTCATTTCTGGAAGGGAACTACCGGAATCTCACGCAAGCGAAATCTGTACAGAAGCAGCCTGCCAGCTCCTGAAGGACAAAATCAACGTTGACCTCTGCAACACTGACATCACATCAGCTACCAGAAGGGGTAAAAAACCAGTAACTGGGAACATAGATCGAAGAAACATTGCATTTGAATTTAAAAATTGTAACAAGAAACGTGAAATTTTCACCGCCTGCCGACAAAAGAAGCCAAATTTCTTCATAAATGAATACCTGATACCTTCCCGAGCTAACGCCATGTACATTCTGAGAATAGCCAAAAGGAAATTCCCGGAGAAAATAGGAATCCCGAGAACACACGATGGAAACATCTACGTATCTCAACCCGGAAACCCAGACTCAAAACAGATCTTCTGGCTGCCAGATCAACTCACCAGAAGAACTCGAACAATACCTGATGCAACAATTGAACATGTCATCGAAACAGGTCATGGGTGACTAGACTGGGCGATCCCTTCAATTGAATATAGTGTCAGCTTCACCTCAATTAGATATCAGTTAAACCTCAATCTTGACAAATGTATAACAGATGTATGTGTAAACATTTATAACAGCTGTATGTGAACTTCTGTAACAACGCAATCAGCAATCTTTACCTACCACCAATATTACTGTGAATTTTTTCGTCTTTTACCACTAAAGCTGTTGTTACGCGTAAACCATATTAGCTGATTATATCATTGTCGTCAAATCATTAAAACTTAGTAACAGTTGTATGCGAACGTATGAAACCGCCTTCAGCAATCTGCTTGCATCAATATTTGTGATATTGAACTCCAATATTATTAGCTCATGGACTGAATTTTGCGTGTACTCACGAAATCGCGTTAGATTTTTGACTCTATACTTTCTTACTTCATAAGCTAGTTTATTTTATACAGGAATATCCCTTTAAACTTGACTCTGTATTTAGTTTAAAAGCTATATGATACCTACTTCTTACTGTTTACTAATTTTAAATGGCTGATCACGCTGACGTACTGGGTGAAATCGACCCAGATCTCAATCATTTGAACAGAATATATCCTAACCTAAACGACTCTGAAGACTGTAGATATACTAATATATCAAAATTCAACGAAACCATACGAATAACTCGCCATGATTTCTCACTCCTGTGTTGGAACTGTAGGTTACTCTATTCAAAATTGGAAGA
>JACJUY010014076.1:0-13584 GCA_014220935.1 Platorchestia sp. MABIK | reverse complement strand
TATTTTTTGTGGTGTACAGAGGCCAGTAATGTAGAAAATCATTCAGTTACGCGAGCTTTGTGAAATAAGTGAATCATGTGTCAAAATATTTTCACATAGAATGTCAATTCCCGTTTTGCTATTTCCTTCGCGTTCACGCGCAGCTAAGAATTTCATTAGTTGATCTTCTCACTTATCTCACCTCTCCCACTGAAGCGCTTCGGTTGCGTTTTGATATATAGTTATTTTAGATTTGAATTTCTTCCTTGCATTTGGCGAAATTTTCTCTGCATTAATTACGTACGTTTTTCTAAGAAACTAGATGTTGGTTCCTCTTTTTTGTACATTGAAGCCGCTGTGGGAATGCTGCGCCTAAACGTTCTTCGATTTTAACAAAATTCGAGCATCTTTTTCTAGTAGGTCTGACTTGTTCAGGTAGAGCTATTGTACTTGTCAGATTTTTTTTAAAGACAACTCGCGAATCTTCTGTGGGAGCCGTTGTATTGTGTCAAAATGTGCATTTTTTAAACATAGGGTTGGTCCTCATCTTTTGAGGCAGAATGATTTTTGTAAATAGCGAATTGAAACTTTGTACCATGTTCTAAACATCTGATAAAGGAGACTTTTTTTTTATCTATGAGAATTAGCGTTTACAAGGAGAAAATGTGATATCCAATGGTAAAAATACTTTTTGCTGAAATAGAAAAAGTTTTTGTTATGGATTATCGTTTTTCGGTTCATCTCGTTTTTCAATATCTCCTACATTTTTAATTTTTACTTTGTTTACAAAACTTCTCTCAATTTTGGATTTTTATGCCCAGGATGTGAGGCCACCCTCGTGCGTCTAATGCCATTCTAATGGCCTCCTTATTGCTTTTCGCGTTAACTAAGTTTGCACGGTTAGTACGGTTGATTTGGATAGGTTGGAAGTAGCAGAATTTAAATGCCGTCTTTAGTGCTCCATCAAATTTTTTATCCTATAAAGCGTGATAAATATAGTTGCTTTATAATATTTTCAACTTGTACGCTATTATCTAATTTAAATGATGGTAGTGAAACTATTGAAATGCTATTTATTTATACCGGCAGATGAAAGAACAATTTACCTAGTGGTACACATATGTACTTATTCGTAGTCAGCCTGTTGAATTAAATGGTGCATTCCTCCTTCTTCTCATGGGAATATTTTATTGCTGTTATGGAGGATGAACTAACTCATTAAATAACCTAATTTGGTCGTACCCTCTGCTCTCCTTAGAAGGGTACAACTAGAGTATCTGTGGGAATTAGCACTCTGGAATGTGAGGTACTGAACTGAGAATCAATTAAACATTTTTGTTCTCATGGAATAGGTTTTCTGTTTTGTTATTGGCCAATTTTTCGGTTCACTGCTGTCTTATTTTTCAGCACCTCTGAATTTTATAACCTGTATCTATTTCCGATCCTTCTCAAGTTATTGCTTCTATGCGTAGAGGATTATGTGTGGGAACACACACCTGTGCATAGATCCCGCGTCCCCTCATCTTCATACTAAATAATGCCTTCATCCTTCCTCGCTTAAGAAACCTTTATTACGGTTAGGGAGGCTTAAAGTAATCTAATCCAATCGAATCATGTTCCAAAATATTTTAGCTGTATTGGAACAAAACCTCATGAGCTTACCTGTGAATGAAGCCTGGGACGATTTTTAAATTTTTGCTTCTGGTAGTGTAGAAATAGTCAAATGTGGATTGGGAATTTTAATAAAATTAAAGTTAAACTATAATAGAATTATTTCATGATAGCATGTGGTGCATTTTTACCACGACCTTAATCACGTCTCACTTTGAAGGATATAAAAAAATTTTTGTCTTGTCATGATTTTTTTTTGATGAAAATGAACTATTTTGAAACATTAATCAAACTACACTCAATAGATCACGGCTTTTCCTTCAAATGTTTCACATTTTCTTGCAAAAGTTGAGTAATTGAATACTAGATGGTAAGCACAGAAAAACTACTCACTCTCAGCGTAAGACTTAACGTTTAATATATCAATTGTAGAAATCAACTTTTATTTCCAGTCCAAATTCGTTTCCCTGATTTGCAGTTATTTTCGTACTTCAACAATTACGCACGAAAATTTACGCAAATCCAACAATCAAGTTCTAACGTCTGTGTAGGAGGTGATTCATTCAAAATTTTAGAGGTTGCAAGTATAAATATTGTGCAAGAATAGTATTACTGAGTAAAGTAGGAAAATGACCAAAAATCACTTTATAATAGCACCACTTACTATTGCAATGATTATAATTCTTGTGCCTGATGATGAGCGTAAATGCAATTCTTGGAAGAAACTTGGATTACTCACTCTGATATCCCTAATTAAGCCGTAGCCGTGTTTCGAGAGTCGACTCATAAAGTGTACGTTGTTAGTCGCGTCGCAGGTAGCGTAATTTCTTTGCACACATCGAATTAGAAGAAGAATGATGTGTTTCACATCGTCATGCGTGCCTCGAGAATTTAGAGTTGCCCTATATTTACGCGGATTGACTACGAAGTGGATAATTTTTTTTTATGGCAGAGACTGTTGGTATTTCCAGAGGAGAGAGTAAGGAACTAGTAGAAGATTATTCTTGAGAAGTTTTCGGAGATTCGAAGCTTATTGTTCGAAAACTCAACAATTTTGCTATCGGTGTTTGTTGATTATTTTTATCTCCAGTCAGTGCATGGTGTACTTATAGAATATATCGACTTCAGAAGATATCTGAGCGAGCCAAATCGTAAATTGTTGTAGGAGTCGGCATTAAATGTTTTGCGTTTAATGATGGGCTCTATCTTTTTTCAATCTTAATTTTCGTGTGAGGGTAACTCGTGCACTGTTTTCGGACCTCCATTGTTTTTTTTCTGTCTTTTTTTTCGTTTCCTCGAGATGATCAGGATTTTCGTTTTCCTCTAATTTTTATTGTGAATCGAACTATAAAAAAAGTTGAACCTTTCCCGTTATGGGGCTTCGAAATGTCTTTTCCCTCATTTTCACTGTTTTGATCTCAATAGCATGGAAATGGTGGTATACTACTGTATTTACTATAAGTCAATTATAATAATTGGAATTTGGTTCACAGTGTGGCCGCTGTGGAAAACATGTGTACTTCATCCCCACATTTTTGGCTAATTGGTAGTTGCCGCTATGGACTGATAATAATTACTACAACGAAAAAGTTAACTGAAGTGAGCCTTATAATTGATAAGGCTGTGGTGTAGTTAAACGTTTTCTACCGTTGTTGTGAGTAACCTTTGCCAGACATTGCATAGACCTTCACTCGCTGACAGGTGCTACATGTTACTTTTAAATGGAGTTTCAAAGGTAGGAATGGTCTGGAAAACACTCAAAAGTGTAATGGAAACCCCATGTGTGCTGTTTTTTTATGCCATTAGGATTTTAGATATTTAAATGTTAAATTTACGTCAGTTATGAAATGCATGACAATTTTAAGTTTGTATGTTCATTCAAAAACATTGTTTTAAAAGTTTGAATGGCTTGACGTAATTAAATTACTAAGCACTAGACATACTAACCCACTCTTGGAGAGATGAAATGTATCAAAGTTATGAGTCGTTTCTTGACTTCAAGTGTTCATGAATTTTGCATAGCCCTAAGATTTTATCAACTCATGGTTCATTTTGCCTTATTTTACCCGTAGTACGCACAAAACATTAAGTCATTCCACTCATGATCAAGAACATTATAAAGAATTCGAGCTTGTCTGATTTCTAAAGCTATTAGTACTTCTTGGCTCTCCTCATAGTAGATTGATCCGTTTTTCTTGCGTTCAGGAAAGTTTCATTAAATTACTGAACATGCGAGAAAGAAAAATTGACGGTAGCCTGTAATACTTATTTATTACCCATAAATATTTATATACTTGATATTTCTCATTAGAATTTAGATTCTATCCGCTTACTATAGTAAAGATTAGTCATGTAGCCAATAGAAACATTTCCAGAGTAAAAACAACACCTAAATGTTCACAATAGATTAAAAGCCTGATAAAATCCTGATTTGTTATGCTTTTTTTTCAAAGCCCGTTCTTTGGGCTAACTTGTTTGAGGTTAGATATTTTGTTAATCACCATGCTAAACAAATGATCAGAATTTACCATTCTCCTTTCGTTTCTGGAAAAGTTACTCGAATTTATAACGTTGCTGATCGTGCTATCGCATTTTTTTGTTTATCCATGCGGTGTCCCACTGGATGTGGGCTGAACGGAATCGTTTAACAATTCGTAGCTGCTATGTACTTGAAGTATGTTAAGCTACCTAACCTTCTTGCAGAACCCTTCTCGTGGTGTCAATACCAACTTTGAGACTTAGTGTTTCTATAGGTATCGTTCATAACTCTATGTATATTCTAACATGCGCACTTATTCTTCCGCCGTGTCAAACTTTTTCGACGTCTTTATCTTTTGCCTGCATCTCGTTAAACTCTTAAAGGCAGGTTGAGAAGTGCTCTGTATGTGAAATAATTTGTACCCAGTGTGAAATTAATAGCACATCGTACTTGGTACACAATGTGGGCATTTGTAACCCCATTCCCAATAATGTCATCTCAGGGGAGACAGTTATTATGACTATGGGAATTATGGCTCTCAGACAGAGGATGTGAGGTCCCGAGCTGAAGGTTAAGTAGGCCTATTGTTGAAATAGAAGATGACTTTGTTTTGTTACGGACTTCTTTTTTCAGTTCATTAGTTTTTTCCAACACCTTATGTTTTTTCTACCACATGTGACTTATTTCATTAACTTCTTTCATTTTTACTGTTTCTTTGCGCAGAGTGAGGGGACACATCTTGTGTGTAGATTTTCCGTTATCTCAATTTCATACTTAATGGTATCTTTCTCCTCGTAGGAACACCTGTATTGTTGTGTGGAAGTCTTACGCTAACTTGAAATCTATTCTTTTGAATAAAATATGCTCATTTTCATAGGTAGAGAAAAGACCCTATTTCGGTTAAAGGAGTTTCCTTCTGAATGAAAGGTAGAGTAGGTTATAATAAACGGTAGTCCGCAAAGTCGGTAAATCGCTTCAACATCGAACAATCCGAACCTCTCACATTTTGAAACGAAAAATAGGGATTGGGTCAGTGACAGAGTTTATACACTAATTGTTTTCCAAGATTGTGTGACAAGTTATGGTAAGCCTGATCAACGTTACTGTTGATTAAACGGTTATGGTGGAGAAAATGGTAGCTGTTGAACTCTATGGCGCAGTAAATGTTTTACTGATATCTCCAATTTATAGATTAGTTAAAAAAGGAATTTTTCCATCGCCTTGTACAGAATCAGGTGAACCATGTATGGAATTTTGGTTGAACTGGAATTCTGTTCTGGTAGCCCTTGACATTCACTGGAAACATTATCAAGCCAAATGTTATCAACAAATTACTGTTGTTTTTTAATGTGAATTTGAACTCCTTAAAAATCAATCTAGCAAAGAAATGAACTCCTTTGTTGACTTTTTAAACGAGTATCGAAGGAAATTAACAGATTCAATTTTATTTTGCGGAAGCAGAATAGGCTCTTATAAACAGTCGCATATGTTGCGTCTCGTTTATTTGCGCCAGATTTATCGCCACCAGAAGGAGCGAGGTGCCAACAATGATGTTGAGTGCATTTTTAGTGGTTGCATCGTAATTAATGTACAATTGAAGAAATGGGCTGTCACTTATTTTATATGCTATTTACGAACATTTTGTTAAAAAATTCATGTGTTGACATAACCTTCGAATTTTACGTTAATAACGGATGGAACACTTGCAATAGATTTTAAAAAATATTGAAGCACAAGTATTTAATATATAAGCTAAATGCCCTCGTATTTTTTGTGTAATCTCCCACTTATTCAGTAGTTGTCTGTTATTTTCTTTAAGTGCGTTATGTACTTGGATTGCAATGTTTTCGCAATTGCTGTAACTTTTGAGGTTTAAATATTGGAGATAGGATTTGCGCGAAGTCAGTGCAGAAACTGTGTAGTTGTCACCCGGGGGAAGTTCAGTTCACTCTCGCTTCACTCAAGTTCTGCTGCCGCTGTGGGCCTCTCTGGCCACCCTGTTCTCTCCCTGCCTCACATTTGCTAGCTGCGCTCGCTCCCAGCCCTCCCCTCCCTCTCCGTCCCTGTGTCCCGCCCCTCCCAGCTCTCGGTCGCTCCATGCATCCCTTCATCAATAGGATGAGCGCTGCCTTACTCGTGCGATTTGGCTCGTTGTTATTGCGCCTGTGCTAGCAGTTTCCGGTGCTGAAGGGCGTGCTCGCTGCACTAACAGTAACCGCATAATGTGCACTCGCCGTTGACTAATATCGGAGTGTATTTATTTCTGATTAGAGTGTTTTTTCCACTGAAATATTAATGACAATAACTATTACTTTAGCTCTAAGTGAAAAGAAAATGAGTATCGATGGAGCTGACCTCGAGCCCGTTGTCACTCGTAAGTTGCAAGTAAAGGCTGAAGTTTTCGTCGTATTGGTGCGATGGATATGCTGATGTCATGTGTAGCCATCGACCATACCGTAATTTCTGGTCGATTATGAATATATTATACAAATTGGCGATATTTTGAAAAATGGATTGTTCAGAGTGCATATTATTTATTCCACCAATAAAATTACGTGTATTTACAGCTTGCTATTTAACTTTACGACAATCACTTACGTATCACGGTTGTTTCATATGACATGTATTCACAAGTTTCTGTTTAATTTCATGACAGTCCTTTATATATCACGATCTTGTAATTTTTACGGAAATTCTTGGGAATGTTTTAGTCAATTTCGACTTGTAAATTTCGTAGTTTTGTGGAATATAAGATTAGAAACTGAGATCTAGTTAGCAGGTCTGTTATCTTTTTTGTATTGTGTGGCTAAGCGGCTTTTATATGTGATTGCGTAATTGTAGTTATGAAATTTAAAATGTGAACTACCTAACCATGATAAAATTCTGTACGGTACGCTGTATGAAAATTTTATTTAGCGGAAGTATTGACGGTGGACGGTTCGCGTTTTGAATTTCGTGTTGCGAAAATGTCTGACGTAAGTTGAAGTTGAGATTTTAGTTGTTTACGAACGGAGATTCTAGAGCTTTGCTCAGCAGACCTCGAAGACGAAAGGACGAGTGTCAAAGGAAATTGTTTGGGATAAATTCCGCTAAACTTCCTGATGACTGAGCTCATTTTATTTTCTGAATGCATTGTTTATGTATATTCTATAACAGTTTCTCTTTGGAACTCTCAGGGATGTAAAAGCTTTTGTATCTTTGGGAATTAGCGCTCCAAGAGAGAATATGTGAAGTCCAGAGCGAAAGGTTAAGCAGGAATTCCTTTTGTTTAAATAGAATATTTTTTTTGTTTTGTTACGGAGGATATTTTTTCGTTTAACTGCTGTCCTGTTTTTCAGCACCTACTACTTTCTTCTTCTACTTTTGTCTTGTTTCATGAACTACTATCTCAATTTACTGTTTCTATGTACCTTGTACATAGATTTCGCTTTCCCGTACCATACGATACCACCATACTAAATAGTGCATTCCTTTTTCCTCTTTGGAACGCCTTTGTTGCGGTTACGGAGGCTTAATTAAGCTAACATCTAATCTAATCTTTGTATCCACATATTCTTTTAATTTAGCATACTAGTACTGTTATAATAAATATTTATATTATACTCAAGATATTGTTTCCATTCCACGACAGTTACAATAGATCATGACCACAAATTTTTATTCGAATATCTATTTTTAAAATAATTTTCAAATTTTTCTTGGGTGAACTGAAATATTTCAGTGCTGTATGTTTCTGTTGCGTGTTTTTTTTGGCGATTAATGTGCCCTCATCTAATTGAAAAACAACCAATCCATTTATTTGTGTTTGAAATAAATACCAAGGTGACGACTGCAATGTTGATTTGGTTCTGTCTACTAAATAATTCAATTGGTCCTAAATTAGGTCGATACGTTCTACATCCGCGTAAATTCCATTTGTTATTAGTCTACTATTTTCTATCATTTGCTATGTATCTATTTCAGTGTGTATCACTTTTTCGCATAAATTGTTTTCCAAAACCCCACTCAAGGGGATACAACTATTGTACTCTAGGAATTAGCACTCCCAGGGGAAAATGTGAGGTCTTGAGCTGAGTATCAGGTAGACCTTTTTTTGCTGAAGTAGAACAGGTTTTTTGTTTTGTCGAAGACCTCTTTTTTCTATTCACTGCTGTTCTGTTTTTCAGTAACTACCACTCTCTTCTTCAACTTTTATCTTGTATCATAATCTTACTTCCTATCTTATGGTTTCTATGCACAGAGATCTTGTGTGGGAACACAACGTGTGTAAAGATTCTGAGTTCTCTTTACTCTACCCCTGAGGGGGATACAACTATTATATGTATGGCAAATAGCGCTCCTAGGGAGAAAACCTGTGATCCTGAGCTGAGAGTTAGGTATACCTTCTTTTTGCTGAAATAAAATGTTTTTGTTTTGTTGAGGACCATCTCTTTTCGGTTCACTGCTGTCCTGTTTTTCAGCACCTCTGACTTTCTTCTTCAACTTATATCTTGTTTCGTAACTTTCCTTCTTGACTTACTGTTTCGATGTGCACGGGATCCTTTGCGGGAACACCCCTTGTGCGTAGATTCCACGTTCCCTTAAACTCCATACTAAATGATGCCTTCATCTTTCCTCTCTTTGAACATCATTGTTGTTGTGTGGTAAGGGAGGCTAAAACTGTTTTCTTTAACTCTATACTAAATGGTGCCTTCTACTTCGGAACACTTTTTTTTGCAGTTAGGGAGGCTTAACCTAACATCTAATCCAATCTAATCTAATCTCTGAGCTGAAGGTGAGGTAGGCCTTTTGCTGCAGGAGAATGTTTTTTTTTTGTGTGTGTGGCGGGCTAAATTTGTTCGATTCACTACTGGCCTTTTTTTCAGCAATTACCTTTTCTCCTTCTATCTTTTTGTGTAAACTTTTTTCAAACTTACTGTGTCCATGCCCAGGGTGTGGGGACTGGACTCTCTTTGTGCATAGATCGATTCTTCGTTTCCTCAATGCCTTACTAGGTTGTTGCCTGCCTCTTTCCACTCTTGGGGGACACTTCTGTTGTACTCAAAAAGATTTTAACTAACTCAGAACTCAATTTTTAACTTTAATGTTACTATTGGATGACTTTCGTCAAATGGCTGTCAGTGGAGAATGGCACATGTGTGATTTCCCGGCTAAGATGTGACAGTTGGTTGTTACTTTACTTAAGTATGTAGAGCTGGTCATTACAGTTTAATTACTCGAGCAACTCCTTTTACTTTCTAATGTCCATTCCTGAAAGGCCGGATTCTGTGGTCTCTACTGGTGAAAGTTTTCCCGTGGCCTCACACTAAATAACGATGAACCCGATCAATGTACAATTGGCACTGTTCTCGTTCTTCAATTCTCTTGCTGAAAGAAAATTGAATGCCTTGTTTGATGTTACGTCAATAGAAAAACGGTACTGTAGGATCAAGTGGGGTCATGTGGAATATGGATCTTAGATGGATCTCTTATTGTTTTGATGGATACGTCAAAACGATCGATTATTGACACAGCGAGTCGGTTAATTGCTGATCGTCATTTATCTCATGATTACGATGCAGACGTAGAACGTTGTGAAGAAAAGTATGTGGCTTTGCTTCTTCGATTGTAATTTTTATATCATATTACATATCATTACGGAATGATTGATTACATTTTGATAAAGGTAAAAAATATTCAAACATGAACTTGTTGAGGCGACGGGTCTCCTGGTGTTTGGAAATTCGGTTCAATGGTGACGTGATGAGGACGTGTGTGTTACTTCCAAATGTTCACCTACACTTATCTCGGTCTGGTCTGGAAAGGACGTGTTATAACGATCTTCAATTGGAGATATTCAACTGCTTCGAACTTAACACGACTTGATCAGTAGCGCGTTCATTCATGGTGTATATATGAAGTACAACCAAAATGTCGGAGTGAGAGCTCACAACTTCTAACTTTTTCACACATGTGGCTTAACACTCATCAGGAAACTATTGATTAAAATCAATTGGGATTTTCTCCAAATGTTGGCATAGTTTTAGATTTTAGGATTAGCGTACGAGTAACGGAGCGACATTTTTGGGTGAAATTATTTTTAGTAATTAAGTATGATACTACGAAACATAGTTTTCAATGTTGAAGGGTGCGGGAAATGCTTGGAGAACTTTTCCGACTTGTGTTCCACCCAGAAATCCAACGCAGTTCTTGCAGATTTTGAAACGTGGAAGGTTGTCTGATCTTGAGGTACGGCATTGCAACCCTGCTATGAAACTGATACGTTGTTTTGTGGAAGGCAAAGCATCTTTACTATTTATGCTGCACATGTCTCGAGCTCATTTGCTTCGACAGTGTCAATGAGATTCTTGTTGGTTGTGTTCATTGCTTAGCTGACATCCACTGTAGAGAGTTGAGCATTTGCACAGTTTTTTTCCAGTAAAAGCTCCATATAGATAATGGAAAAGACAAGTGCTTCGTACGATTTTCGAGTATTTAGTTGTGTATTCTGTTCCTGTTAAAGTATAAAAAAGTCTCTTCCGTCACCCTCAAAAGGGCTCTTACGAACTTTTCCCGAGACTCATAATGGGTCGCCTAAATATCTATTGTATGAAATTAGTAGGTGTTGTTTGCGGGAGGTGCGGGAGGGTGAAAATTCTGAGGAAGCTCAGATGCTACAGGACGAGAAGCAACGCAGGGTTGTGCGATGGCTCGCATGCTCTCGACACATGAACATCAGCCGTACCATAGCACCCGCTTTGATGGCTCTACAAATTTCTCGTCGTCTTCACTCCAGTATTGGCTTTTATATCCCCTTCCGCACTCCTGTTTATGAGCTCCATATATTGGTCAGTATCTTACGTTACTCGTCGTTCTGCGTTTATTTGGCTTGTTTGTTTTCTTCGTATTAGCTATATATGAAGAAATAGTAATTTCGAGCTTCATTTTTGAGTTATTTAGCTCTAGTAACTGCTGCTCATCTTGCCCTAGTTACTGCCAAGGTTATAACAGGTATATGTCAGAAACCGACTTCTAAATTACATGGTAAAAGTACTGATGGATGCATCCTTCATGCTTATGCCAGGTGAGGTTAAAAATAACAGCAGATTTGCTTCGTCTGTTGCAGAAAGGTGTTGCGGATAATTTGTGAAATGTTGAAGTTATTGATCAGTCAAATGTTATTTATTCTATCGTTGGCCTAGTTGGAATTTATATCTATTTCAAATTTGATACGTAGAATATTGATCTCATTATCTATACTTGCGAATTGCTTAAAAAATTTGTAATGAAAACCTATAGTTGGTATTCAGCGGATATGCGGACTGTGTTTTCTAGTGAGAGTGCTTAGCAAAAATGCTCTCCTCGGCTAACAACAGTACTTGGTACGCTCGCCGCACAAGATGATCGTCAATAGATTAAGTAAGATGCGACGGGCTATTCGTTTTTCATTTTACCTTCCTCTCGTGAAGGAAGTAACGCTCAGTGGTACCGAACTCAGAGTGTCTAGAGTAAACTACAATTAGGTGATCTCATTCCAGCTCTCAATATATTTATTGTACTTGATTTCATTCAGCAAATTTTCATTTCACTAGTAGAGGTAAGAGAGATACACAACCAAATGTATCAATACAAAAATAGATATTTTATCTTCTTCGGTTTTCTTCGACTGCTATGGTATTTTGTTACAGGAATTTGTGCTGAATAGGATTAGACATGTGGGAAAGGAAAAATTATAAATGATGCATAGTGTGGATAAAATCAGAAACGAAGTTTACGTAGGTTATTGTTTTCGCGAAGCAAGAGTCGTTGAAATACAAGAAATACGAAGTAATTGGTATTGCATACCTACTTGTACCTTAGAAAAACACTCTCTATCAAACATGACTTGGTGATGAACAGTGTGAGAGGTATTCCTATGCACTTGGAGTCATCATAAGCTCACGAAGGTACTCTTCGTCGCTTTAGGCAGAGGCAATCTCGCTTCTAACACTGTAACGAAGTTAATGAATACCAGGACATTGTAGTGCGTTACCTTTGTAGCCGATTACAGCAACTTATCACTGCCTCACCTTCGTTACCCAGCGGGAGAGAATATTTCCCACTGTTTAATATTTCCCACTGGCAGTGCCGTCGGCATGTGCTGGTAATGTTCTCAGCAGCGTTTCTTATGTTGCTATTTATTTTTTGTCTTTTTGATTGTATAACTGTTATTGTAACACTAGTGGTGTACAGAAGTGATGGTGAAAAACATTTTCATTGTACGCAATAATATGCACTCATATTCGAAACAATTCTGAGATGTTATTGATAGCTCGTTCTTTTTGTGTCAGTATTTACTAGCTCTAGTGATAAGGGGTAAATGTTTAACCTCCTGTAACCGTAATTCGATAAGAATCACGAAGCGTATATTAACAAGGGGTTCAAACCTTGCAACTGTGAAAAGTAGTTCAGCAATTTTATCGAAACATTTAAGGAGTGAAGTGATACTCCTCAAGAAGCATAAGATAGGCAATAGATTTAGGTTAGTTAGTGTGTCCATTCTGTGCTCTGGGGACTGGCGCTCCTGGGGAGATGCTGTTAGGTTACCTCAGCTACAGATGGGCCTTCGAGACTGCTGTGTCTCGTGCCCACTTTACTTCTTTGAATTTTCGTACCTTTTCGCTGTCTCATTTTGTGCCTTTTCGTCTTTTTCTTTTATAACTTGCTGTTTCTATGAAAGGGTCTCCTTTGTGGAAAGGCATCTTGTGCATGGATTTTCCATTTTCTGCAGTCCATACTAAAGGGTACTTCCACTATGCTCTCTCTCAGTGCTTTTATTTCTGTGGCTAGACAGCCCTGAACTAAGATATCTGATAATGAAAATAATTATGTGAGTAATGTGTCACATGCCTGCGAAGTTCGAACACAAATGTCCCAAAATTTTTCAGTAATTTTTTCCTTCAAACTGGAGTTACACACTCTGAATTGAAATCATTTCGCATCAACGGGTCGTCAAAAGTGCTTTGGAGGGAAATTTTGGCGATCATTAGCATCACTCTGCGGGAGGAGGGATGCTGTGTGTATCTGTGCTCTTCAGCGTATCATAGGGACTTGATTCAAACTGGCGGACACCCTGATGCACCAGCGGCAGATGTAGCGGTAATGGCTGTAACAATCGATTCCGTAACTATGGTTACGGTCTGAAAAACCCTTCAATGAGAAGCGGTCGAATACCTTGCTGCACTATCAAAATTGGACAATAAAAACAAGATTTTGTTCAGCGGCAACCTCGTGTATGATGCACAGAAATTATCCTATTTCGGAGGCACCAAGACTCCTGATTGATGTGTTGAGAATTTTTGCGTAGGCTAGGAACGCTCTTTATTCTTACAATCAGTCACTCGTTTTTCTTTGGTATCGTATATGATTATTCATTAGTGATGTACCGATACCCATTTTTGGCCGATACCGATACTCCGATACTTGGAAATACCGATACTTTGACCGATACTTTGAAAATTATATTAAAATAAAACCATTATAAGCTCTACATGGGT